>NQII01001390.1:340167-436765 GCA_002778355.1 Clitarchus hookeri | reverse complement strand
TTATAACTATTTTCCTTTACATTTTATTTTTATATTTGTTTGAATCAGTGTGTAGCAGTGTTGTCCTTATCGCACCTGTGCTTCTTGGCTTTGCAAAAGATGTTTAGACTAACGTGACGTACATCATTCGATGCTCGCACAATACACATAGGTTGTTAAATGCTTATAACCAATTTGCTTTTAAAATTATTTTTATATCTGTTTGCTTCAGTGCGTAGCAGTGGTGTCTCTCTTGCACGCACAATGTTTTAAATTGGTTAAAATATATTGTCACTCATTATAACATCATGCTCGTGATGTACTTGCATATATGCCAGTCATTAATTGGTTGTCATGTGATTGATTTCTCATGTGTAGAGCTGTTTCATATCGTTTACACTTGATTTCCCCGACCCTTGTGCTAGGCTGACGGTGTTTATTTATATTAATGCATACACGTTTTAGTGTAACCTGCGTCTACGTATGTGTAGTTATCGGTCAATGTTATGCTACTTTATTTTTCAATATATGACTGGTTGTTAAGGGTTACTCAGGCTAACGATGACTTGGGTCACCGGCCCTTGTGTTGGAATGATTTTTTTCGTATATATTACTATATAAGTATTTTACCATCACCTACGACTATGTACATCATGCATGCAGTGCGTTTGTATGTATCTTAATTTTTTTCGCATATAGTTGTTTGTCATATGTTGCCTATGCTAGCGTTTATTAAGTGTAAATTGTCACATATATATGTGCAACTTGGATTATGGTGGACGAAGCGACGCTAGCTGTCGCTGAGAGGGATCCAAGTTTGTACACACCTGTTGTAGCAGATTACAAGGGCGACAGTGGGTGATTGTCGAGTGCGTGCAGGTCGATGTGTATGTGTGTGCTATTTCAGACCTTACACTCCTACATGCAATGGTAACTATGCGGTCCTATGCTATAAATTTGGTGGCTATATCTTAAACGGTTTGGACATTACAGCCAGCTATGCTTATACATGGGCTTAAGGTGTACTTGACGCATGCGCGTGGTGTGACACTGGGCTAGCGTGCGTGGGCAGGCTTCGCTCTGTGCCGCGCAGGTGGGATGACAGCATGAGACTCGTCCCCGCCAGGATGTCAGGTGAAAAGAGACCAGATGGGATATGAGGAAACCACGGTGGAATGATAGAGCATGAGACTCGTCCCCACCAGAACACCAGGTGAAAGGAGACCAGAAGGATTATGAGAATACCCCCCGAGGGATTGAATATGGAAGACGAGAGAGAGGAGGAATATGAGAAAAAATCCCAAAGGGATAGAATTGATGGGAGGCAGTAAGGAGACTAGGAGGACTTGAGAAAGCCCCCGTAGGATAGGACGGATGGCAGGCAGGAAGGAGACCGGGAGGACTATGAGAAGACCCAGGGGTGGGAGACGAGAGAGGAAGGAATGTGTGAAAACCTCCGAGGAATATAAGGGACGAGAGTCAGGAATGACTCTCAGAACACTCCCAAGGAATATAAAGAACGAGGACTGACAGGAGTATGAGAAATACCCCAAATGGAATGCAAGAGCGTGAAGTGTTGAGGTGGAATGATAGGGCAGGAGGGAAAAAGGGGAAATCCAACATGGCAGCTTCTGGCAAGGAATGGCAGAGTAGGAGTTTGCAGCGTGACGTCATCCAAGACCGCAGCTGTGGCGCCGCGGCTTCGCATCCCCAATCCCCTGCGCCTTCTCCCTTATTTTCCTTCTCCTGGCGGAATATATATAGCTTCAAGGTAGGCGAACCATTAAGTCTGTTCAAGAACTAAACATTACCCCTTAATGTTTGAGGATATGTTCTGTTTTCGTGACCTGGTGTTAATATTAACATGGTACAATTACCAATTTAATGGCATGTTACTTTAACTTAAAATTTCGATACTTGTTCCACTTGCGGTATGGGTTTATCTTTTAGCTACTTTAACTGTAGTTTTAACTTTAAAAAAAAAATTATTTAATGTAAGGCATACGACAAAACAGATTTCCAAGGAAATATCATTCATTACAATCTGATGACGCCGACAGGAATTTTATTATATAAATAACATTGAAATAAGATACCATGAATTATTTCAAGGAATCTTTAAAATAACGCTGACGGATGTTTTCGAAATGTTTATAAATTGCTTACAATAAGACACATTAGAATTTTTTTTTGTGGCAGTTTATGATTTTTTGAAAATAAAGTCTGGCTAAGCATATCTTAAAAATAATTAAGACATGATTTTTCTTGTTAAATGTTATGTAAACTATTTCGTTTATTTTATTTGTACGTCCGAAGATCACTAAAATTGAGATTTTGACATGCCATGTTGCAAAAACTATGTGATCCAAAAAAATAATTATGCGAGGAAAGTGTCCTTCAGTAACGTTTACAAATTGAACGGTGTCTGTATAAAATAGTGACCGGTGCCCTGAAATGTCCTGCACGGCCGCATCAAATTCAACTCCAGCACATGTCTGCATGTCTCAGCCTGAAACGTAAAGCACGTCGCCTGGTGCGAGCCGTGAATCTGAAGGGAGAAGGCAGTGCAGTTTGAATTATTGCAGCAATAATTATTAAACCACGCAGCGTATGACGCGGACCGACAACTTCCGCTTGGCTTAATGGCACTGCTGGGAAATTTCCAGGATTACCAACTGCTGTGGGAGTGCGCTGGCTCGCCGAGACAGTTGGCATTCCGCTCGTGATTAACTCGTGGCTGCATGTCGCGGCAAGATGCAGCTGACCCAGCGCAGTGAAACTAGACGCAATACGAGCAGAACCCAAGTATTAAAATGACCTATCTCGGATCCACGCTGTACGCCATCTCAGCTTAAACCAAATCATAAAATAAACATTTTTTTGTCACCATGCGGATTTTCTACTTTTTGATTATACCATCATGATGATTCGCGTTTTTCATTGAAGTTAATAAAAGCAATGGCTACTTAAACCTACATATGCACACTACTGTATTTTGTTTCATATTGGCAATTAACTAGAATTTCCTATTTCTCTATGTTTAAAACTTCGGGAAAATGTCATGGTGTACACATGCTTTTCACATATTTACGTTTTTGTGAGCTGCATAACCGACCGGTTTCTGGCCCTACTAGACTACATTGATAGTGGCAGTAAATATATATCTCAATATTGTTGAGTAAAAATTTTTTGGAATTATATTTTTGTCGCCGTTCTGTGCTAAGTTTTCTTTGCCGCGATTGAGGAGATGCGGGGCCCGGAAATTTACAGTAGGCTGGGCATTGACGTGCATGTTGAGCTGGCGATTTGCGGTGGACGTTGGCTGCCCAGAAGTTCAGTGTTTGACTCCCGCAAATCGCGCAGTTCGACTGGTGCGGGGCGGCCCAGCCTATTGCGAGATACGTGTTCGTTCGGGGCTGCTGGCCAGGGCTTCGGGTTCACAAACAGGGGTTTCGCAAGTCAGGAGTTGTTAGACGAAGGCCCAGGAAGGGGGGGGGGGCAAGCGTCGTTTTGGAGTTGTAGGAGAGTCGTTGACCAGTCTCGGAACAGTGTGGACGCTTGGGTGCTGGTTTAAGTCTGGACACAGTTCAGGCCTAGGCTAGGGCGCGGTCATTTACTGCGGTATCGCGGATTGCACGGCGGGAACACGGGAGGAGTCGGTGAGAGGCGCAGAAATCGCGGGGATGCAGAGCTGTAACCTGTGAGATGTGTGCGTGTGTGTGTGTGATCAGTCGAGCTACTGGAGGTGTCGACCTCTTCTCGAGGGATGAGAGGGGGTAATCATGATCTGCGAGGGACGACTGAACAGTAACGTAGTAGAGGATTAGGTTTAGATATAGGCTATTCACGGTAAACTGAGCACTTCCCTGCTTAAGATCTACTTACATGAATGTTGTATATTCTTCCGCCTTATGTAAAATTAACTCTGCTACGGGCTCATCACTTTATTCGTGTGTCCGTCAAGTGAAACTGCGAAATTTTTAGAAAAGTAAATATTTTTCAAATCTACTAATTCTTACACTTAGATGGATTATAAAAATATAATACAGAAGAAATCATTTAACTCTTTGCAAATGTTCACCTAACACTTTTAATACGTCAAGACAGGGATCTACTTTCCTCACATCGTTACCAACTTTACTGGGCGCATGCCACTCAGTGCGCCCGTTAAATTATATGCAATTAGGAGCAGTGACTTTTTTCTAAGGTTAATCTCTAAAGTGCTCGCTGTATCGTGAACAGCCTTTAAATGTAAGACCCTCCTTTTAGGTAGACGACCAGTTTTAATTAAGGTGTTTAGCTAATTTTGTACGAGCTCTCCTTGGCAACGGCGTTCAGACTAGGTCATACGCAGATAACTAATGTTTTGGTGTCTATTTAACGTTTTGCCCAGTAAAGTAAAGATAAATTGATATTTAGATTGGAATTGTACTTAATATATTTCATTAATGTCTTGGTCCAGAGAAAGATTTGTAATTGATTAAAGTCGAATGTTCTTTTTCATTTAAAGCCTCGTTAAACCGGATTTTAACTTTTGAAGTGAGTAGTTAACTTTATTTATTATAAGTTGTTTAAAAGGATGTACTCATAAGTATTTAGTTACCTTTTGCAACAAAGTGCAGGGATGGAAATAGGCGAAAGGAAGCCTACTAATTTAAATAAAAGCCAAGCGAGTGTGCTCAAGTTACCCTCCCCCCCCATATAATGTCGTCGTGGGATTGCGGATAGGCTAATGATTAGGGGGAAGCAGCCTGCATTCGTGACAATATTAGTTAATGAAAGTAAACTTAAAAATTATGTCAATGTTTAGATTTAACGAACGAAAGTATAATACTGCACGAAACAATCTGTGCAACATTTAAGACACTCATAAAAGTAATTTTATTTATTTCTTAGTCAACCTAAAATTTGTTACATTCAGCAATAGACTTTCTATCTAAATCCAGTATTTTAAATATAAAATACTTTGGAAAGGAGAAATACTGCAGGAAGCCAGTTTATAACGTGAATAAATCTTTTGCTATTATATATTATTGATGGAAAATACTGTTTTGTAACAAACATAGCTTTATAGTTGTACGAGGGATGTCTTTATACTGGTTTATAAATTATCTAAGTGATCTTATTTCAGTATGTTTGTAATAAAGTAATAATCTTAACAGTGCAATGCGGCCTGCTATCAGGCTTCTTTTGTAGAACAATTTTTTATTTCTTTCATGTACTAACGACGTAGCATCTGTCTAAGGTAAAGCCATTTCGTTTGTAGGTGTTTTAAAAATATTTCATAGAATGAAGTTATATCCGAGCTACAATTTGATACGCAGAACGATAGTATACAGAATACAGAAGAATGCAGACAGGAGAATTCAGCTGGCTTTATTATGGCCATCAGGCTGGATTGTTGTCATAAGTTGATTGACTGTAACTGCAGTGAAGAACCAATTTTCGTTTAGACAATGACAGGCATGAGTGATATCTTTTTATTTGGTGACAGGGGGAGGGAAGGGATTATCATCGTCTCAGAGTAATCTAAATAGTGTCAAATAAATTGTGGTCTAGTTGCAGAAGTAACACAAATGTATATGTGTGTGTGTGTGTGTGTGCGCGTGCGAAATTAGATGCACCAAGAAAATTATTCACGAATTTTTCCGGTCTTTGTTTCTTATAAATCTGTTTAAAGTTGACTATATCAATAAACAGACACAAAAAATAAAAATAATAAGTTGTGTATAATAAACTTTACAGTACCGAAAATGAAACAATCGTCATTAGTAAATTTTGGAAAAGTGCATAGGACTATAAATTAAACGATAATGACTATCTATGGATTTACAGTTTTTCCACTCACATTTCCTCTGTATGTCTCTATCGAAATTACTTTCACTATAAATTTCGAGACTCCTGTAGAAGTACTCGTTAATTAAATTACGCAGTGATCTAGTTTGAGCTTTTATTTCTCTGTCCTCAAGTGTATTGCGACATTATGAACAATTTCTCGAGCTTGGTCTCGTAAATGGTCGATCATATGTTCACGACAACTTACTCGAAGTAGAATCCATATTAGAAAATTGTTTTAAAGCAGCTTTCAGTTAACACACTACGTTTAATCTGCCATAAAACGCGCTATCACACTGGGCCTACATTTGGCGTAAAGCATATAACTAATATCTACTGGACTCTAAAGTAGTCACTTCAAAAGAGTTGTAAAATAATTACAATACTGTGAAAGAATTAGGTTGCACTATTGTGTGTCTAGTCACAGCTCTTTGCGAAGTATTACCGTGTAAACGTAGGCTAACACCCGCACGCACGATGTTTTCCGGCCCGTCCCTCAAGAGAAACTGACCCCCTCCACTTGGCCCAAGAATGACGCGATGACACTGGGGTCCACGCAGGTTGTTTTGTAGCGTGGTGGGCTGTAAGTACGCATAAGTGAAATGGCGTGGCGTGGTGGTCCCTCCGAAGTAGGATTACCAATTTGTAGTGACAGGAAAAATTCGCGAATTCATTTGAGGACAAGATAGACTTGAAAAAAGTGAAGACTGAAGTCACCTTTGCAGTTGTATCACAGTGTATTAGACACGCCCAGGACGACTGTTGAGCCAGTAACAAACTTACAAGGAAACAAGTAGCGAATCCCATATTGCCAGGTAGGTGTGTGGTAACACTGACTACTCTCTGGGTCAGCAGCCACTGAACAATCACCAGTGCCTCGAGTTTACAACGGACTGTGGAGTTCAGTATGCAGGTAATTGAACTCACGATATTTGCCTGTCCATGCCCATTTGTGGACTGGCTTCAAGAGCCTCAGAAATGGGACTTTAGCCTGACTCGCTATTGCGTGCTGGCCGGATTGCAGCTGCCAAGTAATTTACCAATCTCTGATTGGCGAACGGCGTTGCGCCATGTTGCTGGGCCAGTGACGTAATTTTGGTGTCGTGTCCGATTGGGGTTCACAAAAGAAGGGTACTTGTTTCACTTCTGCAATCTTCAGTACTCTCCGGCTGGGTTGTGGTTTCAACCCCGCAATTCCATTCTATGATGCTGGCGACTGGTGGCATGCAGGAGGGATCTCGGTAGAGTGATGGTACGAACACATGCCTTCCACCACGAAGAACCTGGGTTCGATACACCGAAATGTAAGCCCAACCAAATCTTACCCTTTTGCTATCCTCACAGTGTGTCAACTGCCCCGCTGTGTCTGTCTCGCCGAGTGCCATCTATACCGTAGTGTCATCACTTATGGTGACATCTGCTCCCAGTACCAAGCTCTCCGAGTGTCAGATACACCAAAATTCAAGCCTGTGCCGATCTTACCCTTTTTCCATCATCACCGTGTGTGAACTGCACATCTGTGTCTGTCTCACCGAGTACTATCTATACCGTAGTGTCATCTCCCCTGTGTGTCATTAGCTTTGAGAGTCGATTTCGCCTAATTCCAAGGTATCCGAGCGCCATTTATTCTACACCTGTATTTAGCCTGTGTCAAGTTCACCGTTTGCCATCTTCGCTGTTTTTTTTTCCTAACCTTCTTTAAAGCTAAGGTGAGAGTCGGAGATCCTAGGTAGTGATGGGACCTAAGTGTGTCTCAGGGCTGAGCCCCATACACATAATCACGCAGGAATGATTCTAACTACAAGAGCACATGCTCGCGACTTTATTGGGATTGGGCAAACGTGGCCGCGATTGGGGCCATGGTTACCTCCTATGCTAACCTAAACTGAACTACAAAGACCGTAAAAACCCCTCGACAGATAAAAAAAAAANGGCCATGGTTACCTCCTATGCTAACCTAAACTGAACTACAAAGACCGTAAAAACCCCTCGACAGATAAAAAAAAAAACTGCAAAATTGCATGCAACTAGAACAGAGGATGGTAGGTAGAGGATAATCTTTATTGAAAGAGTGNTAAAAAAAAAACTGCAAAATTGCATGCAACTAGAACAGAGGATGGTAGGTAGAGGATAATCTTTATTGAAAGAGTGTTTGAAACACTAGAAGAGAAAGATTGCTCAGGTTGGCTGTCCCTCTTTTGTTGATCGTGCTGGATCAAATCTTGAAACCAGGGGAGTGGGAGGTACCCCTCTCCCTGGTGGAGGGGGAATTGTGCAATCAGGCATGTCCTCTCCCGTATCACTGTGTGTCAGCTACATTCGTCTCTCGGTCTACGGGCCTCAGCTGTCCAGCGACAACCAAATATTTCCCTCTCTCTCACACTACTGGGATCCCGTCACGTCCTCGAACGACGACCTAGCCAACTTCCACATCGCCGGCCATTTAGACGAAAGAGAGTAAGCTCCAAGAGGACCTCGCGCGGTGCTTTAGCTCTACTCTGGGACGGATATCGCGCGCGCCGCAGGGGGATTTTTGCCCACTTGCGTCCGCCGGGCCTTTCTCAATCCGATTAGACGCGGCAAGGGTCGGATTACGAACGGTCGGTTTGACTTGCCACCCGTGCGCGCCCTTCTGGCTGGTCTGAACAACTTTGTCGCAGTTCCGGGGAAAATAATCACGCCAGCGCTGCCGACAAAAACAAACGGATTAAGGACGACTTTGCCGAAGCATCGTATTTATGTTATAGAGTGGGAACGGGACTCACGCCTGTACCCGATACTTTTGTTTGTGTTGTCTATAGTTGGAGGCCAGTAATAACCCCGCTACAATTACAGCGTCTCTGGGCCTTTCGTGTCTCTTTGTCCTGTCCTCTTCAAGGACACCAAGGGGTATAAACAAACAGGCTGCCATAACTGAGATGTCCAAAATATACAGATTTTACAAAGGGCTATTATGTGCTTCCATGATAACGGCTCGGCTAGATCACTGTCTAAACTCTGTTTAGCTTGGACCGTTGTTAGAGACTGGAAGGACTTGCACATTCACCTTAGAGTTGTCTCATAGAAGAGAAATAATATTATTTCCAGAAAACGTGCGTTAAGTGTCAACAAATACAAGGGCATTGACAATCCGAAACCGAAATGGATATAATAACTAACAAACGTTCGGCTTTTAACATGCATTACTGGCATTTAAAATAAAATAAAGGAACTCATTATTTAAAATAAATCATTTTACAAACGAACTGTAATTTAATTTCCAATATGCAAGAATGTAATTTGACATATATTCGAAAATGTAACATGCATATTCTCTTGCCCTTGTTTACGCCCAATTCCCTTCCTCGCCTTACATTGCTGGACCCTGAAATGGTCTCCGTTGAATTAATTCAAGCATATTTTCGAATATCATATGTTTCAAACATTACGTGTATAACATACTTTGTCAAAGGGAAATTATGCAATACCGATCTTTCTTTAAAATTACATTATTTCTATCTTACTTATATGTTTCTGTTAAACATATATTCCATCACTACTCAGCTTTCAAACAAAATATAGCCGTTAGTAGCGTACTGCGTGCTCTAGTTGCAAGTCCCTACATGCTCGCATGTTCGAGAGAGATAGAGAGAAACATGGCAATTTTTTGTTTCACAATTCTAGGCTTTAAACGTACACCCTGCGTCACCACAGCTTAAATTTGTACACTGCTGACTGAAAGAAGGTTTTCCTAATACAATATGATATGTGCTCAAGGGGTCTTAATTNAGCTTAAATTTGTACACTGCTGACTGAAAGAAGGTTTTCCTAATACAATATGATATGTGCTCAAGGGGTCTTAATTCTCTCATTGCAAGGACGTTGGTTTGAGCACCATTTAAGTTAGATGGAGAACATAATGGATGTTCAGGTGTGGTTTAATCCTCTTTAATTGTGATCGATGATCTGGAAGTCACCGAACTAAGCAAACCGTTGGGAAGATGGGGAGAGGGAAAGGCGCCGCATGGAAGCAACGTAGTAATAGAATTTTTTTTTTACTAGTAGAGAACCGCGTGGCACAACAAATATTTGGGAAATCCTCGGACTGCAGTCAGAATTGTACGCACTGACGAAACCGGAGCTGTAACGCTATGCGGACGACGGATAGCGCAGAAGGTGAGAATACGGAGCGGGACTGTAAACGGACCAGGGTCTTATTGCTCCGGTAAGTGCTGCGATCTGTCAGGAACTGGAATAAACACGACGGTTTGTGTGGGAATACGGAGCGGGACTGTAAACGGACCAGGATCTTATTGATCCGGTAAGTGCTGCGATCTGTCAGGAACTGGAATAAACACGACGGTTTGTGTGGGAATACGGAGCGGGACTGTAAACGGACCAGGATCTTATTGATCCGGTAAGTGCTGCGATCTGTCAGGAACTGGAATAAACACGACGGTTTGTGTGGGAATACGGAGTGGGACTGTAAACGGACCAGGATCTTATTGAAGGCCATTCACGACGCTAGACAGTCCTTGACCTTATTTGTTCTGCGTTTTGTGTCCTCCAACGCCACTAGGTAACTGCAGTGATTCGCACGTTAATTTAGCTAACAAGCTCAAGTGTCTATTTATGTGCGCCCAAAGCATTTTGGAAGATGAGGTCAATATATATATATTTTTTTTTTTTNCAAGCTCAAGTGTCTATTTATGTGCGCCCAAAGCATTTTGGAAGATGAGGTCAATATATATATATTTTTTTTTTTTTTCGCAACCTGAGTGACAAGTATACATAGTGTTAGCAATATGGGCATAGTTACGTAGGTAGGCCTTAAAGTATCGTTGACATCGAGGACATTAGAGACGAAGAAAGTTACTCAAAGAAACAGGAATGGAGNCAAGCTCAAGTGTCTATTTATGTGCGCCCAAAGCATTTTGGAAGATGAGGTCAATATATATATATTTTTTTTTTTTCGCAACCTGAGTGACAAGTATACATAGTGTTAGCAATATGGGCATAGTTACGAAGGTAGGCCTTAAAGTATCGTTGACATCGAGGACATTAGAGACGAAGAAAGTTACTCAAAGATACAGGAATGGAGNAAGGTAGGCCTTAAAGTATCGTTGACATCGAGGACATTAGAGACGAAGAAAGTTACTCAAAGATACAGGAATGGAGAAAGAATTAGCCATGTCCTGTGTGAAGGAAGCGTTCTAGCTTTCACCTGGAGTGATTTCGGAAAACACCAGGGAACTCAGGATGACCAGACCGGGAATTGAACCCCATCCTCCCAAATGCGAGGCCACATTAATAATAAGGGCGGTCTTCAAAATGCATTGAGAGGTTATTTGAAAATATCTTTCACACGCAATATGGACCGGGTTGGTCTATATTACATCCCACCTTACTCATCACGTTTTATTCGTCCCCTTTTCGTTTCTAGATGATACATTATTCCAAGAAAGTAACTGGGACGAGAAAATAGAGGCTTAAGGTAAACATGGCGTCCGGAAGATATGGTTAATGCCATAACAGCTGTTATTAACACAAAATAACCGTGACGATGAAGCTACTCGATGTTTTAAGGTCTCCAAAACAAGATTATTCAAGAAAATGAAGTCGAATTATGATGCAGCGTCTTTTTAAAATCAGAAGCAGGATAGGCGGGAATATTTTCCTTCCACAACTCAAGGGAAAACTTGCTCAATATTGCCTGCTATAAATTGGCAGCCAAGCATATAACATTTAATTAATTTCTTTAAGTGCAAGAATCGTTCAAGGAACACACATGTACAAAATGCATGTTTTGTTCTTAAATAATTTTTTTGTAATATATGTATTTTCTTTCGTAATACGCATAAATATGTATTAGTGTAACAATACAACATTCTGTAGGTTAAATTCAACATTTTTTTACGGCGTTTTTCACATTTTCAGTTTTGGTCCATACCAACATCCCTATTTCTTAAACCATGATTTTGCAAACATTCGTCAAGAATCGTATATTTTAATAATAGCTGCAAATTCACGCTAGAAACTTATTTATACATTATTTCAGATCTGTTAGTAACCATTTGCATACTTGGCTGATGCAATATTTACATTATATATGTTTTCCTTGAAACTAAAAATTGGCTAATGTTCCCGCACCTTATCCCCTTCTAAATGCATATTTTTTACTTCCGACGGGGAGTAATGTGGATGCATCGTACAAAAATATCTCTAACTTATAAAACTCGCAAAGTTAAAGGTTCCGCCTGTCTACAGCTATTTTGTGCTGCCAAGGGCTCGAAACACGTTATATTTAAAGCGGATTTTTTGCTCATTCACCGCTTGCCTCATCGCCTCTACGCGCTAGGCACTCTACTGGCGTCGGAGACTCTCCTGGACGCGACTTCAAGCACTGACCTGTATCCAATGGCACGTTAAAGGTCTGTCTATAGTTGCGTTATCTCAACGCGTGTCTTAGGACAATGATACGCTGATTGGCGCACGTGACCCTCCGACGTCATGACGCTGTCCCAAGCTCCCGTGTCCCAAGTCAACCTATGTCTCAAGTTGAAGCATTAAAAAAACCGAACTTTTGTCCCAAGCCGTGTCCTAAGTTGACAGAAAAAAAAAAGAAGACTCCGAATACTTTCGCGCGCATTCATGGAATGTTTACGTTTTAAATGTAAACAATGGACGTGCAAAATGGGCTTTCTTAAAACAAACGTGATGAAATGCTAACAAATAATTAGCGATGTCTTCGTTCGTTCCGAACTATTTAATATGATGGCTGAAACTTTCAAAACGTAAGTTTAAAAAATAAAATTTATATGTCAGTTGGTTAACTTATTTAAAATAAAACCGGTAAGGCGTATACTATACATAAATATTCAAATCACCCAATTCGTAAACATTAAATAATCAATAATTCAGAAAATTTAAAAATCAACACATAACAACAAATAATGTGCCGAATTTACTACGACCTGGTGTCAGATTCTGAAAGCTCGCTTTCGGACAACGCATTTGTAGACCATATTCGGACTGCGTCAATGTGACGTCACTTGACGCCGAGTTTCGGGCACGTCCACAGAACGGTCGATTGTGGAAAGGCCTTAATAAAGATAAAAATAAGGCGCGTGTCTAAATACAACNATTCTGAAAGCTCGCTTTCGGACAACGCATTTGTAGACCATATTCGGACTGCGTCAATGTGACGTCACTTGACGCCGAGTTTCGGGCACGTACACAGAACGGTCGATTGTGGAAAGGCCTTAATAAAGATAAAAATAAGGCGCGTGTCTAAAGACAAATCTGTAAGTTTCTGTATGGGAAATTTAGCAGCCAAAACTGATCCTGGAAAAACCCGTTTACGCCATTTCCACTCCTGCGAAAAGAATCTTTGGAGTTGAAACGAGAACTTAAAACTTGTCTTCGGGTACGATAAGTTTCTGACGTACTTTTCGTTTTTAGATGCTACTGAAAAATATACAACAGTTTTTGAGTAACTTGTCTGCGAAACATTTGTAGCGCTCGGCGACGTTGAAGCACGGAAGATATGACGCTGCGATGTGCTGTAGATGGCACACACGCTGAGGATGGCAAAACTGTGAGCTTTGCACAGGTTGAATTCCGGTGTATCTACACTCGGAAAGTTTCGCACTCTGTAAGATGGGTATGTCCCCGACGTGAATATGGAGCAGCTACCGCTTAGTACGTGTGGGATTCGAACCCAGTTTCTTCGTAGTGGAAGGCACTTGTTCGGACCAGCACACCGCCTAGACACCTCGCGTAAGCCACCAGTTGTCGACATCGTAGAGGGGGAACTGTAGGGTCGAGATCTCAGCCCAGAGAGTAGTGAAGATAGCAGAAGTGAAACAATGCCCTTCTAGTGAGAATCCTAGTCGCACAAAAAGACTTCGATGGCCCAGTAACATAGCGCAACGTCGTTCGCCATCCAACGAAAGACCGGAAATCAGCCGTGTCAAGCTCGCCGTTTGCCATCCTCGCCGCGTGTTAACTGCATTGCTGTGTCAGTCTAACTCCCCCTGCCTCCCTGATCAAGCGCACGGACCACTGGGCTCCAGCCACGTGAGTGAGCGAGCAGTCGAGCGGCGAGAAGGTAGTAGTAGACTCACCTTCATGGTGTTCTGCAGGTCGATGACGAAGTAGCGGGTCTGGTGGGCGTTGGCGGATGCTAGACTCAGCAGGTAGTCGTTCCTGGCGCCCGTCGACTTCTCCTCCATCACCTCGCGCTTCGACGACACCTGCGAACACGCACACCGCTTACAACACACTACATGGAAAATAACTTTGTCACAGAATATGAGTGGAGAGATTTGGGCGGCTGTTAACAACGGGGTACTGAGGCGCCGATGAGGGCGAAGCGACGTGGATATGGAGGTCGGGGAAACAGGAGATCCCCGAGACAACCCACCAACCAGCGGCATTGTCCGGCACGATTCCCACGTGCGAAAATCCGAGGAGTGACTCCGCTGGGAATCGAACCCCGTTCGTCTTGGTGGGTGGGGGCTAAGAGCTCTATCCGCTGCCCAACCGCGGCCTCTGTCACATAGTAGGACAGGTTCCCTCGATGTGTGCACAGAGTACTTAAGTATACAGAGGTGAAATGGCTGCCTATGCTGCGAACTCCAACCGCACACGCCAGCGAAATGACGTCAGTGGCAATGCAAAATGTTGAAACACCGTTTGCCTGTCAGGGCCTGGTAGCATATTCGCCAGCTGGCTGCCGAGCCAATATGGGAACTTTCGCAGTGTACAATACANTGCCTGTCAGGGCCTGGTAGCATATTCGCCAGCTGGCTGCCGAGCCAATATGGGAACTTTCGCAGTGTACAATACAGAGTCTCACGCAGTCAATCAGAGAATGGGCACACCCACATCAAAGGAGCCGCCCAGCAACTTCGTATCTGCGTGCTTATCTGTTCTGTAATGAAGGCGTGTGCGAGGCTCTGGAACGGGTCCTGCATGTTTCTGATTAGTCCAGGCTATACGTCAACTTCNCTGTAATGAAGGCGTGTGCGAGGCTCTGGAACGGGTCCTGCATGTTTCTGATTAGTCCAGGCTATACGTCAACTTCGAACGTGCACACTTGCAAATTTCCTTTGGCTACTGGCCAAGTGCCTGTGATAGAAGACATTTTGTACTCGACTGGGCCAATCAGAGTTACCTCGACACTTAAACTTCCGTAAATGGCTGGCAGAGAGGTAAGACGCGTGAAAGTTGACATCCTTGTAACGCAAAATTGTTTCTGAACTAATGTGTTTAGTTGTACTAGTCCTGGAATCTTTTCGCGAAAAACAGGTGGCCCCGCTGATTACCTACTACGTGTTTCGGAAAACTGTCTATCGTCTTGGCCGCCAGTTGGCAAACAAGTTAGCGAACGGCGCGGCATCCCGACATGTTGCTGGGAAGTGTCGCCATTTTGCTGGCCTGTGTGGTTGGAGTTCACGTCGTGAGCGGCTGTTTCGCCTCTGTATTCTTAAGTATTCTGTGGCATTGTTTTATGTAAGATGCGAGGTGTGAAATAATTGGGAGTGAGGAAAGTGGNCTGTAATGAAGGCGTGTGCGAGGCTCTGGAACGGGTCCTGCATGTTTCTGATTAGTCCAGGCTATACGTCAACTTCAAACGTGCACACTTGCAAATTTCCTTTGGCTACTGGCCAAGTGCCTGTGTGAGAAGACATGGGCCAATCAGAGTTACCTCGACACTTAAACTTCCGTGAATGGCTGGCAGAGAGGTAAGACGCGTGAAAGTTGACATCCTCGAGACGCAAAATTGTTTCTGAACTAATGTGTTTAGTTGTACTAGTCCTGGAATCTTTTCGCAAAAACAGGTGGCCCTGCTGGTTACCTACCACGTGTTTCGGAAAACTGTCTGTTGTCTTGGCCGCCAGTTGGCAAACAAGTTAGCGAACGGCGCGGCATCCCGACATGTTGCTGGGAAGTGTCGCCATTTTGCTGGCCTGTGTGGTTGGAGTTCACGTCGTGAGCGGCTGTTTCGCCTCTGTATTCTTAAGTATTCTGTGGCATTGTTTTATGTAAGATGCGAGGTGTGAAATAATTGGGAGTGAGGAAAGTGGAGCAATCCTCCCTCCCGCACAGAAATGTTCCCCTGGCTCGTGCAAATAAAACCCTTTTCTTGCCAAGGAAAGTAACTTCCCCTGAAATATGGTTAGTTATTAATTTGCATTTCACAATACACTAAAAGGTTAAAAGTATTTTTCACTCTTGTTATTTCATACAGGTGACTTCTGTTGATAATACTAGTAAATATTCTTGCATATATATTTTTGCTTCAAAATATTTCTTTTTTAGTATTAAATTCCTCACATTTATATTTTGAGTACAATTTGTTTTCAAAGCTGTTGTTAATTTTCATATACAATGCATTTAAAAAAAATTATGATATACGAAACAATGCCACTGATTTTTCACGCAGGCACATAGCAGTGTCCCGAGCAGATATATACGTGAAAATTAATTGCCACTGATCTGAGAGATCGCAGGAAAGGTAGATTGTTTAAAAGTTGATACTTAATGCTGCTGATTTTAGTTAAAAAATAACTGACCCAGTTGTAAAACACAAATGAGTCTTAGCATGGCGCTTACAGTAAACACTTTTACGAAGTTTNCCCGAGCAGATATATACGTGAAAATTAATTGCCACTGATCTGAGAGATCGCAGGAAAGGTAGATTGTTTAAAAGTTTATACTTAATGCTGCTGATTTTAGTTCAAAAATAACTGACCCAGTTGTAAAACACAAATGAGTCTTAGCATGGCGCTTACAGTAAACACTTTTACGAAGTTTATTTAAATAGAGACATTCGTATCATTGACAATTCTCTAATACACCCTTCATCCGTAAGTCTAATAAAACTAATTTACGTTCGCGTGATTCATAATTAAAAGCCTCGGTCAGACCGATAACTTGCGAGTGCCACAGAGCTATGTGAGAGTGACTGCCACACAAACACACACACACACACACACACACTCTCACACTCTCTCTCTATCTCTGTCTACTGCCGTAACGACGTTCCTCTTCTGCTTCTTTGACGTTCGCCTTTCTCAAGAAAGCTTTACAAAATATTCTCAGGAGCACTGCCCCAGGTGACCCTTATGACCCGTCCTCTGGGGAGGGGGCCATCCTTTGTCTTCAGTTTTGTCACCCTGGCGTGCGTGTGACTTCGCACTTCCCGTCGCCCTCGTACACGCACTGACTATTCTGACTGAGTGCGCGTCTTATGCGCTCGCACACTCACTGTTATCCACTTCCGACTACACGCGGGGCGTCAGTTGTTACACACGGTCTCTGAGCTGACGCCTAGTCTTAAGATTTATTACTTAAAGACAATACTTTACCTAATGCATTCATATATGTTCACATACGTACATTTTACATGACAATACTCCAGCTACACGACATCACATAGTAAATGCTTATTTTAATCTGCAGTGTTAAAAATAGAGAGTCTCCTTATTACTTGTATTGTGAGTCTTGGATATTTTAACCCGACATATTTCAGTACATTTTAAAAATCAGTTATCGCAGTAAGAAACCTAAATATTATCAAACAACGTGTAAATATTTTTATCTCTCTGACGTGTTATTCCATAGCATTTATGTCATGTAACGTCACTGCAAAAGTATTGGGTCTTCCAAAAAAATTTTGCCTTTGTTCAATAACAATTTTAATTCGCACTCTAATGAGATGCATTGCAGTCCTAGTTACTTGCTAAATGTTTTTTTTTTGCCAAATTTCGTTTAGATTAAATACATTTTAGCTTGGGTGCTTTTAGGATAACTGAAATGATGTTTATATGTACTTGAAGTCTACTTAATTTCAGGACACGTGACTTTAAGCTAGTTGAGTTATAAGTAAAATTACTTTATAATTGAATGAAANCGTGACAATACTCCAGCTACACGACATCACATAGTAAATTCTTATTTTAATCTGCAGTGTTAAAAATAGAGAGTATCCTTATTACAAGTATTGTGAGTCTTGGATATTTTAACCCGACATATTTCAGTACATTTTAAAAATCAGTTATCGCAGTAAGAAACCTAAATATTATCAAACAACGTGTAAATTTTTTTATCTCTCTGACGTGTTATTCCATAGCATTTATGTCATGTAACGTCACTGCAAAAGTATTGGGTCTTCCAAAAAAATTTTGCCTTTGTTCAATAACAATTTTAATTCGCACTCTAATGAGATGCATTGCAGTCCTAGTTACTTGCTAAATGTTTTTTTTTTGCCAAATTTCGTTTAGATTAAATACATTTTAGCTTGGGTGCTTTTAG
The DNA here is from genome assembly GCA_002778355.1 of Clitarchus hookeri. Classification (NCBI taxonomy): domain Eukaryota; kingdom Metazoa; phylum Arthropoda; class Insecta; order Phasmatodea; family Phasmatidae; genus Clitarchus; species Clitarchus hookeri. Next base: position 418,651 of record NQII01001390.1, on the reverse strand, counting down.
GATAACTGAAATGATGTTTATATGTACTTGAAGTCTACTTAATTTCAGGACACGTGACTTTAAGCTAGTTGAGTTATAAGTAAAATTACTTTATAATTGAATGAAACCTACCTTTAGGAACAGTGATAAAATAAATTATATAGCCAACACTTGTAAAATAGGTATTACTAATAATTTAAACGTTATAAAGCATAGCACCTGCATAATAATGGGAAAGGTTGGCGACAAACAAATTCCATGCCGAAGAACCAATATTCCGAACAGGTCTTGAAATATGTCTTCTCTTATAATAACGTGCTCGCCCCATGGCTCTGTGAATGTTAATTGGGATTCACAACAACTTGAAAACGCACTGCTCCAGAACAAGGCTGACGTACGACTGAGCACTCCGCGGCAGCGCTCAGTAAGACTAGACGCTAGCCGCAACTGGGGGCCCATAAGAGCAAGGTTAAATAATCAAAGTAAGGACTTCCGGGAGAACTGATAAAAACTTCCGGGAGTATTTTATTTGCATACCCCAGATCCCTTTAACACGTTCGAAAACAGGCTTGACCTTGAACGTCAGTTGCAAGATGGGACGTGCAGCACTGCTCCCGGAAGTTTTTATCAGTTCTCCCTGAAATCCTTCCTTTGATCATTTAACCTTGCTATTATGGGCCCCCCAGTTGTGAGCAGCTCCTATCCAACCCGCTTCTAACAGTCGTATCTGAATGGTTCACAAGCGGAATCGTCAGGCGTCAGAAGCGCAGAGAAAATCAGTAGTTCAAAAAGTACTGTAAGCATAATTTAAACCGAATCAGAAATTTATTATTTCCCCAAGCGAGCATTTCATGTGATTTTTAAAAGTGCCTAATCCAATCAAGTCATTTTCTTTTTATAATGCACTTCAGTGCCTTTTTACTTTAAAGAATGTGCACTTCGATAATAAAAGCGTAGTGATTTTTAAATTAAACACACTCATGTACTCAACAGCTTGTAGTATATCTCCCGTTTACAGCATTTATAGCACCATCAGTTTTAAGGTAACTTTGCAATTAGGATGATTGCATTCCTGCAGTTGGAACAACTAGCACGGACAGTATTTATTTAGGATTAGGAGTATTTCATAATCTTACCCACGTTACTTACCTTAGCGCTGTTTTTTTGTAGAGAGGTTATTGACTGGAAAAAAGATCCCTTCTTTTTCTTCAACCTGCAACACAATTTCACAGATTTCACATTCTGCGAGCACACAATCTGTTGCTGTATCGTTACTTAAGATTCTTAGTCATACTTNACAATTTCACAGATTTCACATTCTGCGAGCACACAATCTGTTGCTGTATCGTTACTTAAGATTCTTAGTCATACTTAATCCAAATATAAACCACTTTATAAAATTTTTTTGACGAAACCTTTTAAAAACACGCACTTTTTAATTATTACTTTTAATTTAGACATACATAAATAGAAAGTTATTTTACAGACTTCATACGTATATCTGTAATTTATTTATTCAAGACTAATATAAACCTAAAAAGACACTACAGAAATTTCCACAGCTCTGTAAATGACAATTTTTGGTTGATTATTTCTATTATAGTGTATTTGTATATTACAAAAGTAAAGGTTCGAGCGAAAGACCCCCAGCTCTATTGACGATTCTGAATAATTGAATATATTTAATGACGATATTTTGATCGAAACCGTTTTTGTTTGTTTTCTACCTCCTCTACACAATAATGCGGTCTTGAAAGCAATTAGATAACATTTGTGCGTAATATCTAATAGATTCCGAGAACTTTTGTATTATAGGCTGGTCACGGTATACTGAGCACTTTTGAAAGCCCTGCTTAAGATCTACTTGTGTGCACATTGTGTATTATTCCGCCATATGTAAAATTAACATTGCCACGGGTTTGATCACTTTATTCATGCACCGGCCACATGAAACTCTGAAATTATCAGAAAAGTAAATATTTTACAAATTTATTAATTCTCGCACTTTATGCATTAAACGAACGGAAAACAAAATGAATCAATTCAGTGTTCACAAATATTTACCTAAGACTTTTAATTCAACGTTTGAACATGGNGAACGGAAAACAAAATGAATCAATTCAGTGTTCACAAATATTTACCTAAGACTTTTAATTCAACGTTTGAACATGGAACTACTTCCCCTCCGTTGTTGAAAACTTTGCTGGGCGGATGCGGCTCGGTCTGCCAGTTAAAACATGTGCAGGTAGGGGCAGTGAAATTTTTCAAAGGTTTGATTTCAAAAGTGCTTAGTCAACCATGAACAGCTTTCAGCCGTAATAACATCCGCCTTGCTGCTGGTATACTTGAGCGGTTAAAATTAAATTCCTGGAAACAATATTGAAATTACCATTCAGCCGAATATCTACTTTTAATTGCAAAAAATAGAACACACACGTACATAATTTTTATTCTTAGTAAAATTTCACACCGTTTAAGAATCAAGATTAATTTTGCAGTTTTACTGAGATAACTGCATACGTCATATTAAGACGATGTACTTAAATCCTTCTCCGTTTTGACTCGTTTAATCCCTTCATTCACACCAACCCTTGTCACGCTTCGTTGTGCCGAGTTAACACTAACGACGTCGAGCTTCTTACATAAACTCACCTCCTGCTCATTAAAATAATTACGTGGAAAACTCTTGCTCAAGCGGGTAGGTTTTTCCCGGCGGACTCGGCGAACGGGTTGCACCTAACCACGGTCTCTACGAGTCTTAAATCGAAACCCAGAGTTCTCTATTAACTAGGTGTTGACAGTGAGGAGAAGGGCAGTGTCCCTGCCGTTAGGGGAATCACTGAGCCCAGCTGTAGTGTTGGCAGGCAATAATTAGCAACGGCAACTTTGTAAGGGAGAGGTTCACTTCCGGTTTTGAACCACCCTTCAAAGTTCATTACTGGTTTTAATAGGCCCCACTGGTAAACTATCGAGGTGTATAGTCCACTCACAGTTACTTCCAACTTTTCTGAAGCCCTGCTGAAGTTATACTTCCGCAATATTCCTCCGCCTCATGCAAACGAAGTTAAGTCTAGTCTAGACAATTACACCAGAGGAGCAGTGCATCGCATTCGTGAACACTCTGTGTAATAATATTTTGAATTAAAACTTTTGATTACTAGGCATTACCAACATGCGTGTGTTCTCCCTGTTTCTACACATATTTATTATTAACCGGATATCATAATTTACAGATAAAATGTAAGTAAAAGTTTAATTTAACCAGAATTAAAGTATTTTATATTAACACAATTATTAAATGATTGTGATACATGACGAGTTACACAACAATCAGTCCCGTCACACATGGTGTGAAGATACCTCGAATAGACTACAGTAATGTCGGAGCGACGGCCGTGGGTTTAACGTGAATACATCTGCGTTAGCGGGTATTATTTTCCTTGTGGTATGGAGATGAAGCTAAAGTAATGAGATAAATTTACATGTCTACACAAGGTATTTCGTTTGGCACTAAAGTCAGTGCGCTTACAAATCGGAGTCACGAGATACGCCCGAGATTTCAGCCAGTCGTAGTGGGCCCCCACCCGCACCTCGAGCATGCGCGGTGACAACTAAATGTCACACCCGTATCGCAGTCGTTGGGAAGAGATTAGGGCAGCTCTTAACAGCGAGGTCTTGGCCACCGCGGCACCCCCCCTCCCGGCTCCAGAGTCACGACCCGGGGGCACGCCACGGCTTATATAGATCAACTGGCCTGGTCCAGAAGGTTCCTCGCATCCACAGTCGCGCTGAGGGAGAGCGAGGGCGATGACCAGAACATTCATGCAACGAAAACCCAATACATTCAATACTCCAAGGAAGGAAGCGGCATGAGTCCGGATAGGCTCATTGCGGCACGCATGCGAGTGGCGCTGAGAATTTATTTGTAATCCTGCCCTGTTCTCCAATTACAAATGACATCAGCACGCACCCGAGGAGGGAAGGTGAAGGCCACGGTACCGCTTGCAACAATGACGTGTCCTTACACGCAAGCTATTCGGAGTGTCTACGTCGATTAGATAGTACCGACAAAATCAGCATTGCCGTAAATAAAGCCGAAATAAATCCATTGCACTATTCATCAGTATAGTCTAGTGACGTGTAGCGAACTGTTGCAAAATATGTTGGTGATTGCCTACTATAGTCCACTCACAGTTACTTCCAAATATTCTGAAGCCCTGCTAAAGTTTTACTGCCAGGATATGCCTCCACCTCATGCAAACAAAGCCGAAGTTAAGTCTATAAAATTACACCAAAGGGACAGCGCACTACATTACTGCGCACTCAATGTAACAATATTTTGTTTAAGAAATATTTCTTACTGGGCATTACCAACACATCTATTTTTCTCACAGTTTTTATTTAAATTAATTACAAAAGTAGTGTACATATGGCGAGTCGGGCACATGCATCATGCATCGGATCTCAGATATTTCCGCCATATTGGTAGGCGTGGCCGGCGGTCTGGGACTACCATTTATCGACAAAATCACTCGCTATACCCCAAAAACCACTTCCGAAATTAATTATTTCACCCAAAAATCACTTTTTTCAGCAAAAAACTAAAAAAAAATGCAAAAATAAGAAAAAGTGGATTCGAAGATACTCGAAGCAAGAGCCGAAAATTCGCAGTCGAGCAAGAGGATTAGAGACTCTTAGCGAAATGAGCCCCTTAATCCTCAGAGCAGGAGAGGAGGATTTGTGACTTCGAGGTAGGACAAGCGGACCGACCGGGGAGGATCANACTGTCATCCTGCACCTACCACGTCAACCCTTCATCACCACCCTCCCCTTTTACTCCTAACAGACCCCTCACCACCATCCCCTTCCCCCTCACCTTTCCACACCAACACCCTCACCCCCTCAACCTCCCTAACAATCAAAATTATAAAAATAGAGGACCATATAATATTTACCTCCCACACGGGCTCTGTCACCCCCACCTCTCCTCATCCCTTAATCATTCGCCTTACATAACAGAAATTATCGCTCCACCCATACCAATCAATGGAATATTCCCATTTGCCACTAAATTACGACTTTAACTCGTGTTTTGCCAGTATTGGGCACTGTAGACTGCGCTAGTTATTTATTTTTTTAGCATCTACCATCAGAGAGCTCCCATGTCGTCCATTTCTCAACTTTTTTTATCGACGAGAGACTCTTCCAAACATGTAGTATAATTAATCTCTACTATTTTTTTAAGGTCAATATTTAAAAATATAAATAAAACACAACATACTTAATACATATAATTTATTTACAAAATTGTACATACAAACAGTTTTTTGCGGTGATTTTCGAAGGCAAGACGAGAACTTCATATTATTTTGTAAGTGGATGGCTTACGTTTGTCCATAGCTGTAAGTGGTAAACCGAAACGAGTGTCCAACCTGAACGCTTCGTCGCCATTTCCTCTTCCTCGCGACATATCTTTTGTATATTATCGTCTGCACTCTTTTCGATGTCATATAGATTGGTACATTCTGGGTCTTGAAAGCCCTTCTACAACGTTCGTCCTGGTTTGGTTCTGGTTTCGAGTAGTTGCATTCTAACCACATATTATATCTTAGAGACCTGCGGTTTTCCAGCTCTTCTGTAAGTTGGTATATTACACTATTTTTCATGGCTGACAGAAACATTCAAATGTCTTTCGGCGTACCCAGCGAATTTTTTTTGACATAAGTTTTCAGACTGCCATGGAAAGCAGATTCCTTCAACACGAATCAATTAACATTAGGTTTGCCTAGAACATGAACAGGTTTTCGAACTGGAGGGTTTACACTGTTTGACATGCTGGCAACATGCCTCACGACACTCTTTTTCCTTATAGTTCGTTGTATTATAACTCTTAAATTCACGTCAAAACTTATGACAGACAAGCGTCAAATGAGCCCATCCTGTCTTCTTCGTGCATTTACCACTCTTCTCGTGCCTACTCGCATTGCTACTTTTACTGTACATCTCACAACAGTAGCGACACGATCGATCCGATATCGACAGCGAATTGTCCATACCATCCACATGTACATCCTCACTTACCGATGGTAGCACTATTACATCATCACTTACTGTACTAGGTACCGATGGCATTTTACATTATCATTACAAACAGCAGTAATTGTAAGTTCATCACAGGTTTGTGGCGAAGACAATACATTGTTTGGTTTTGCTGGTGGAGGAACAAGTCCTTTACATATTTTCGAATGTCTGTATATATAGTCAGTACGGCCAAACAGACGAAGACACTTTTGACACCTATATGCAGTGAGAGACAGGTTCATCTTACATTGATGCTTTTCGTGTCATATAACATTGTTGCTATTCGCAAAGGCTTCATCACAGTACATGTATCGAAGTCTTGACACTGTTGACTTGGGTCGAGATACCATTGGAGCTGCTGTAGGTGGCCCACCCGAAGAAGTCGATGGCACTGCTGGTACCACACCTGAAGAAATCGATGGCACAGCCACATATCCTATTAGCTCTGAAATGTCCGAAAACATCATGGATGCAAAATATGTTGTCGACTAAACAAGTTAAAAGAGACAATCCGCACCTTTACTCTTTCGTTGACAGACTGGAAATCCCCACAAGGTGCACACTCCTTTATTCACACCTGTCACCTTCGCACCCCCCTCCGCCTGTCTATCCAAACCTTCTTTACAACCCCCCACAACTCCAACCAACACCTCTATGCCCCTCTCCCATTACACACAAACCCACCCCTCACACACTTCCCCCTCCCCCAACCACTCTAGCCAAAAACATCTTACTCCCTGTTTCAAACTGAAGGCATGTGGGTGTATATTCCCAGGTCCATCCATACGAATTTAACCTACATCAGTCTGACCCCAATACATAAATAGGGCATGTAACATAAGAAGTATGTGGATTTTATTTTTTTTAAGATTTCCTTAAGAGCAAAAAATGATAGTCTAACGACTTAGGGTTAAAAAAAACCACATTTAAATGGTTTTACACACACAATTTATTATACAGATAAATACATTAGTGCCATAACAAAAAAANACATAGGGCATGTAACATAAGAAGTATGTGGATTTTATTTTTTTTAAGATTTCCTTAAGAGCAAAAAATGATAGTCTAACGACTTAGGGTTAAAAAAACCACATTTAAATGGTTTTACACACACAATTTATTATACAGATAAATACATTAGTGCCATAACAAAAAAAATCCAGTTTCAGATTTTTTTAAATTGTTCTTCGGAACCAATGTTGGGGAGACGTCTTGTCTAGTCGTATGCAGCAGATTCGTGGTCCAAGGGCGAGGCACACAACAGCTGTGCGTTCCTCGATGCGCATGTCCAGTCAGGTTCTGACTTGTCACAGATGTGTCGCTGCTGGTCATTGTACGAACTAAACATCGATGATTTCAACTTCGTTTTTGCACAAGTCGCTCAGACATTTTTTCTGCTCGGGCCCCGCCACGTAAATCTGTCCTTGTGTATACTGCATCAGCAAGTCGCGCACCACATTTTCCAATTGGTGGTAAGGAATCTTGCCTTCGGCGTACTCCAGTCCATGGTGGTACTTGGTCAGCCAGTCGTTCGTCTTCTTGCTTTTATCGTCCAACAATTTCCACGAATAAGGGGGGCAGAAGGAGCGCGTGCAAGTCTTGCCAACATTGTCGTAGGACACTGCGATATCCTTGAGCACGTAGTTGCTCTGGCTCTGGAAGCCTTGCAGATTACAGTACATCCTGTTACTGTCTATGCTCGAAGATGACTAAACAGATATCACTTACGGTCCATCGAGTTTATACCCTCTGTGGTGCTCACGACAGTATCTTGACGACTTTGACTCGACAATTGTATGATATAAGTCAGTCGTGAAGTATAAGGCAGAACGCATACATGTGTGGGGGTATATTTCCATGTGTGGTGAATTCAGTCCTGCAGTAGATCACATTCGAACTGATACGCTCGTCCAGTTTACTCACATCTAACACCATGAGTAGGGCCAAACTCTTGAAAGTATCAGGGCTCAATATCGTAGATTGGGTGCGGCCATAATATGCATTTTGGAATTGAACGTACATTTGATATGCCAGCAGGTACTATCAATTTTAAAAGTTCATCTTCTTGTCCATGTACGGATAGCTTTCACTATTCAAATATATTTTCACATTTTCTATTTCACATGTGAGAACTGCGAACGGCTCACTCTCACATTGTGCTGTCTTCGGTTCTGTAGCCCAACGAAGATGTACCTCGGTTTCTCGGTGGCAAAGCTGGACTTCACTATCCAGTTGATGTGCTGGCTTGTGGACAATCCAGGATAGGTCTAGAGACTCCACGAGTTGAAAGTCACATCGATGTTTTTGCCATCTTTCACATTATTCGGCATATTAATGCATTCTGTAGTATTCAGCTGAACGTGAGACAGTATCCATTCGATAGACTGTAGCTTCAGTTCCACTGTCTCTAGGTTTTCTTCTGTACCCATGATAGCATCTGCGTGCGTATTGGCTTGGAGCAGTACCGGTTCTGGTTTGAATTGATGATAATTCGTTTGTAGTCTTTGGCGAATCCCAGCAACAATGCTAGGGGAATGCAGACCTTTAATTACCACCCGGGGTATATAGGAACACTGTACTTATCTTCCGTTCCCCAGCCTGCCATCTTGGCCGCAGACAACTCGTTTGGAATGAGTGAGAGGTAATTTTTGATCTTGGGCGTTATGCCGACATCTCTCATCTGGTCTACCTCGATACCGTTGAGCAAATACGTAATGCGATCGATGAGGTGGAGAATACNATGCCGACATCTCTCATCTGGTCTACCTCGATACCGTTGAGCAAATACGTAATGCGATCGATGAGGTGGAGAATACAATTTCTCGTAATTTTCCTCGATGCCGGCTTGGACCCATATTTCGTCAGTGTCCCCCTGAAACACAGGAATGACTGACAAGGAAGAGTGCAGCTATCTTGGTGTTGGACGGTAACGTGTATGGCCCTATCAGGAATGGCTGGTATGCATGAAGTCACCCTTTCGTGAGGCTGGCTTCAAAAATGGGTGGCTCTGGGATGTTTATGTAATCTTACATNATGCCGACATCTCTCATCTGGTCTACCTCGATACCGTTGAGCAAATACGTAATGCGATCGATGAGGTGGAGAATACCATTTCTCGTAATTTTCCTCGATGCCGGCTTGGACCCATATTTCGTCAGTGTCCCCCTGAAACACAGGAATGACTGACAAGGAAGAGTGCAGCTATCTTGGTGTTGGACGGTAACGTGTATGGCCCTATCAGGAATGGCTAGTATGCATGAAGTCACCCTTTCGTGAGGCTGGCTTCAAAAATGGGTGGCTCTGGGATGTTTATGTAATCTTACATNAGTATGCATGAAGTCACCCTTTCGTGAGGCTGGCTTCAAAAATGGGTGGCTCTGGGATGTTTATGTAATCTTACATGGCGATCGACCTCGAAGCCAAGACTGCGAAGGAAAATCTCGTTGGCACGTTTTAACTCCTTGGTAACCTGCAGCGTACTGTTTGCAGGTTTGATGAGCTGATTAATTGTATTGCTTCTGGTCGCCGTAAATCCTATTCCCATCTTCTCAAATGCGAGCATACAGTGATTTCATCGTTTCGAAAGTTCACCAACTCTCAGCGCTGGTCGACGATCTTCACTACCACCTCGTGTCCTCTCTTCGCGACGATCGGAACACAAATGATGATTAGCGGTGCCACGGCCAGTTTATAACCTGGAGGGACCATCGGCGAAAGCTCGTGCAGCGTATTACTTGGCCTACTATTGAGATACGTGCCCCTCGTCAAATTGCAGTTTATTCGTATTACATTACCCGGCAAAAGGTTTACAGGTCGCGACGATTCGTGGATTTTTCCAGCTTCATACATGTGTGACCCGAACCCCAGTATCATTCCGATGGAATCCGGTTTCTTAAAGTTGATATCTTCGCTGCATCTGTTTATGCTCTTCAGAGTATTGGAATTTCTACGTACTTCGAATTCTGTTTCGGGAGACAGCAAATCTTCGATGTACCTTGCACATGTCGTCTAATTCGTAAGAGCCAACAGGCAATGGTACTTCACGTGAGACATTACCACTTTTCACGAGATACATTTTGCAGTTTTTTTCATCGATGTTCGGTATCACATTGTTGGTTTGAAAATAGACCTGACCTATGCACCATTCCCCCTCCAAGTCGAATGGAGAAAAGTGTACAGCATGCAGCTTGGAGCTACGGCCCATCAAGGTTAAGTGTTATCGACATGACTGATGGTTTCCGGTCCATGTATAGCCATTTTATTCAATTACGCGTGCGATAGAAAAAGGAAACGAAGACACAAGTGTGTCCACACTTCGGCGTGTTCGGCGTCTGCTCCATCTCGTAGTTGTAAGTCAGTTTGCAAACTGCTGCAGCTTGGGTGGGTGACACAAATTACAGAAACTGTCATANTCCATCTCGTAGTTGTAAGTCAGTTTGCAAACTGCTGCAGCTTGGGTGGGTGACACAAATTACAGAAACTGTCATATCAGTCTGCACATTTGCCACGGTTGACATAAGTTACCCGGTGCATACTGGGTCTGGTTGTCTTGTCCAAGTTGATTATGGCACATTCGTCATGCTTGGGTTAAGAGGGTAAAACATCTCGCATAAACACTCCGCANGGGTCTGGTTGTCTTGTCCAAGTTGATTATGGCACATTCGTCATGCTTGGGTTAAGAGGGTAAAACATCTCGCATAAACACTCCGCAAAAATGAGGTATCTTCAATTTGCATGGAAACAGTTCCAAATCCAATTTCGTGAGTGGCCATTTTCTTAGAGATTTCATTACTGCCTCTTCTTGCTGCATCGCTTTTGCAAATCTCCTCCTCCTCCCACTGGGTAGAGGTCTTGGCCATTTTCTTAACCCATGGCGATAGCTTCCATATTTGCATTGTGCCTTTGAACATCAGACAGCTGCTTCCGTTCGATACTGTGTTGACGGCTCGGATGATACCGCTCGTGACTCCGATTAGGCTCCCAAGGACNAACAGCTGCTTCCGTTCGATACTGTGTTGACGGCTCGGATGATACCGCTCGTGACTCCGATTAGGCTCCCAAGGACCCGAGTGCAGGCAAAAGTAGAGGAAAAAATCCGCCGATGGATGTTTTCGTGGTCTTGCGTGCTTTTCTTCCCTTTTGAACTACTTTTCGTTTCACTTGCGCATTCCGCTTACTCTTTGCACCCATGCCCATGTTCACTTTTGTCTTCATCATGTTGGAAAAGCACCACACTGCTATTTTTTTCTCGGAGCCCGGTATCTGACGATTTTATTATCTCGTCGTTCTCCTATACAAGTATCTTGTCTGCCTGGTGCCGATCTTGTAGATCCTTGTTCAGGGACTAAGCAATGACATGCTGCGTACACGCCTCGTCCAGTGCGTTGATACCCGTGTCACTGCGTGCCAGCCTTTTAGCTAGCTTGGTTCCCGGCCCTCACAACTTGTATCCGAAAATGTGCAGCTCGAACAGTAGATTGTTGATCAGCATATCGTCGATCCCACTTCCAGACATGGTCTTACCTCTTCGAGACAACACGGCGAACAGACCTAAAAACTTATAAATACGCTCCTTTTATACATTTTTGATTCAGTAACATTCTATACTTGGAACAGTACGAAAGTATCATATATTAAAATATGTAATTTCAGTGCAAACTATGCCAGGGGCAGTTTACTCAGTGTGAAAATTTGAAGAGACATTATATTACCAAGAAAACATGCTTAATGTCATCAACAGGCTTGCTTATGCTACCTCCTCCTACTACCCCTCCTACTCCCCCTCCTCCTCATCCAATGCATGATATAAAACAAGCAGCAGAAAACAGTTTACAGATCGTCAAGCAAGATGTTACTTTACCCACACGCTTTACCAAGATAAGAATCCCGAGAACGGCGCTTATGAGGACGAAGATCACAAATAAATCTATATTCTCGCAGACCTCTTCAGTTGCATAGCACTGAAAAGTGGGGACGGTCTGAAGCAGACGGATGGTGACAAGAACATCGACGTGTTTTGGGACGACCCGAACGAACTGGTGGATAGACTACAACTACTGGTCGCTTCGCAAAGGGTTGGAAATTACTCGCACACCAACGAGATTTTATCCATCGTCGAAGAACTGAAGGAGGGAGGCTACATACGATGGTGATGATACCGTATGCTCGGGCCAAGAAGGGCTACAAATACATGATGACAGATATCAATGCCTATAGCAAATTCGCCTGGGCCAGGCCGGTCAAGTCGAATAACATGCGTGATGTCCCCGAAGCCATAGCATATGTGTTGCGCGAAGGTCACATTCCGACTAATTTGCAAACTAGACAGGTCAAGAAATTTTACAATGTAAAGTTCAAGGCGCTGATTAAGAAACATAACATAAATCATTACTCCATGTACAGCAAACTTAAAGAATATTGTCGAGAGGTTCAACAAGACTGTGAAGGGCAAGATGTGGAAGCATGACATAGCAAACAGAAACTACAAGAAGCTTGNGCATATATCGTCGAGAGGTTCAACAAGACTGTGAAGGGCAAGATGTGGAAGCATGACATAGCAAACAGAAACTACAAGAAGCTTGAGCTACTGCCAAATCTCGTCCGCGAGTATAATTCTACCGGTCATTCTATTACTCGCATGAAGCCCGAAGACGTCAAGGATGACTCCCTGGTTGGGACCGTGTATGCTGTTCCAAAGAGGAAGGGCCCACACAAGCCTAAAGCCAAAATCGGTGACCTGGTGCTCATCTCCAAACAGAAAGGCGTCTTCGAGAAAGGGTTCACAGCGAATTGCAGCCCCGAACTGTTTCGTGTGCGACTTATATACAACTATGCTCCGAGGACCTACTATCTCGAAGATCTGAACAATGCAGCCATTCGTGGTGGTTTATACACCGAGAAGATCCAGCCTACGAAGTTTCTTGACGTGTATTTGGTCGAGGAGGTGCCGGAACGACGTAACGGAAGGGCGTACGTCAAGTGGTGGGGTTTCCCTGCCCGCTGCAATTCCTGAGTCTCTGAAGCGGACATCGACAGCTGAACTCACAGTGGAAGAGGCCGATGTAAATATTCAAGGGCTTACGTGTTTCCTCATGTTGTATATTACAGAATCAAATAAGTTTTCTTTAAATATGTTGTGTTTTATTNTCACAGTGGAAGAGGCCGATGTAAATATTCAAGGGCTTACGTGTTTCCTCATGTTGTATATTACAGAATCAAATAAGTTTTCTTTAAATATGTTGTGTTTTATTTATTATATGTGTTGAAGTCTTTATTTAGTGGCCTATGGGAATATTCCATTGATTGGTATATGTGGAGTTATAATTTCTGTTATGTAAGGCCAACGATTAATTTTTGATGNATTTAAATAAACGTTCAATTTAATCAAAAACAAGGTAATTTTATGCAAACACGAGTATAAAACTATTTTGATCATGACATATTTAGGAAACAACCGAACACGCCATACATGGAGTGATTTTTCAAAGGTTTGATTAAAAAAGTGTGAAGAAACCGCGAATAGACTATACCATATTTTTTTCAGTGTACGTAGCAGGGACCAATAGCCACTGTGGAGCCGGGGAAACAGAACATACTGCCACTACTCACGTGCAAGCTGGGTCACGTGGTGTTGTCTTTATATGCACTGTTTGGCATAGGAAACGACCATTATTTTGGTCATCCTTAGTTAGAAGGCTAGGTGCTGCCAGGCCCTAGTCATATACGCTCTATAAACAGAAACGTGGGTGTAGGAGGAACAAGTATCATTCTGGGGCCCGCGGTGACTGAGTGGTTAGCCTGCTCGCTTCCCACCAAGGCGAACCGAGTTCGATCCCCGGGCGGGTCACTCCGGATTTTCGCAAGTGAGAATCGTGCCGGACGATGCCACTGGTCGGAGGATTTTCTNTCACGTGCAAGCTGGGTCACGTGGTGTTGTCTTTATATGCACTGTTTGGCATAGGAAACGACCATTATTTTGGTCACCCTTAGTTAGTAGGCTAGGTGCTGCCAGGCCCTAGTCATATACGCTCTATAAACAGAAACGTGGGTGTAGGAGGAACAAGTATCATTCTGGGGCCCGCGGTGACTGAGTGGTTAGCCTGCTCGTCTCCCACCAAGGCGAACCGAGTTCAATCCCCGGGCGGGTCACTCCGGATTTTCGCAAGTGAGAATCGTGCCGGACGATGCCACTGGTCGGAGGATTTTCTCGGGGATCTCCCGTTTCCTCCACCCTTGCACTCCGACGCTGCTCCATTCTCGCCTCATTTCACCTCGTTGTTAAGAGCCGCCCAAATCTCTCAACTAAACTCAACGTATTATTCTGGAAAAAACAAGGTAAAAGAGTCATGGTAAACTCACGATGCCGCGGGAGGAAATACACAACGATAAACACGCAGTGTAGGTTTTCCATGCAAGGAAGGAAAATGAAATAATAGAATTCATGCGGTGTATACATACATTTGTTATTTTGTAGAAGATGGCGAAAATAAAAGACGAGTAGCGGAGACTTGTGATACAGTTGCAAAGCGAAATGTTTTTATTACTTGTCCCCGAACAGTTGCCCAAAGGAGAGCGACGGTTTCCTTCAGCCCACTGCCTCATCTGATGGGCAGTTAGGAATCTGTGGAGTCGACTGTACGTAAAAGGGCAAATAACAAGTCTACCATGGAACAGTTCTCCTCCGTCACTGGGTAGAACCTGAGAGGTTCGAGTTTCCCTGAGATCACACATCGGCATGTTCCGTAGCTTGGCGAGCATCCAAACCTCGCCCCCTCGTCGCTCGAAAAGATCCTCTTTGGGCGAGTTCTTCCCCCTCCTCCCCTCGGTCTTAAATCATGCCCTCGACAAGTGACGTCATCGGCGGAAGCCTCTTAACTGACCGGAGGACGCGGAAGGCGGCGGGCGGGCAAGTCGAAGCAAAATGAAAGCGGAAGATAATGTGACGTTGAAAACAAGGGCGGGCGACAAGCGGGTGGAAGGTCTGTTGCCGTTTTCTCTGCACCGTGCCAGCGTCTTCCCTATGCAACATTCATGGTTGCTTCCAACTTTTCCGAAACCCTTCTTAAGTCATACTTTCGGGATATTCCTCCGACCCGTGCAAACAAAGCTTAATTTACTGTAGAAAATTATACCAAAGGGACAACAACGCACATCATTTATGCAGGTCAACTTTTTAATAATGCTTTCATGAAGACTATTTCCCACAATGCATTACCAACACACTATTTTCTCAATGTTTTTATTTGTTTTAGTTAGAAACGTAATATTATCAACTATGGATAAAATGTACATAAAAGTTCAATTTAACCAAGAACAGGGTATTTTTTCGTTAACGGAAGTATAAAACGCTTGTATACTTCACGTATTTAGGAATCAACCTAACAAGTCAAACGTAGGGTGATTTTTCAAACTTTGGATTTGAAAAGTTTGAAGATACCGCGAACAGCCATACAATTCACTATTTTACATTTGTGCGAAATACCGCCCAACTTGTAGACATTACTTGTAAATGCTACTCCTTCTTATAAAAAAGTTTCTATCACATAGTATTTGCATGATGACATGTAAAAATTACAATTCTACCTTTTTTTTGGGATGTACGATTAAAATGAACTATAATATTTCCAGAAAATTTAACATAGGTGACTGAAAGGTCATGTCTTAATTCTTTTTAAGATAAATGCTGAGAAAAACCTTTTTCTTTTGCAAAAAACCAGACTTCTTCAAAAAAAAATATGCCAAATTTTCCTTATCCTTATTTTAAGCTATTTTTTAAAATTTCGATAACTTTCCATAGTATGATTTTAAAAATTCCTTGAAGTTAATCATGGTATATTATTTCAATGCTATCTCATTTCGGTAAGTGAAGTATTTTTATGATTTGTACACAAAAACACTAAAATTGCGATTTTGACATGCAATTATGCAAAAATGATGCTGTCTAAAAATTTTTGGGTCCAGGAAATAGTACTTGTTAGTGAAAGTATTTCGTACGAATATAAAATAATGATTTTTATGATGGCATTTATCCTTAACACCAGCAACTGATATCACGCCGCGTGTGTAGCTTAAGAGAGTTCTAGTGTCAAAATTATTTTTCAACATTTTTAACACATCACATATTTTTCCAATGTGATATGAAATAATAGTCTGAAANAAATTGCGATTTTGACATGCAATTATGCAAAAATGATGCTGTCTAAAAATTTTTGGGTCCAGGAAATAGTACTTGTAAGTGAAAGTATTTCGTACGAATATAAAATAATGATTTTTATGATGGCATTTATCCTTAACACCAGCAACTGATATCACGCCGCGTGTGTAGCTTAAGAGAGTTCAAGTGTCAAAATTATTTTTCAACATTTTTAACACATCACATATTTTTCCAATGTGATATGAAATAATAGTCTGAAANAAGTGTCAAAATTATTTTTCAACATTTTTAACACATCACATATTTTTCCAATGTGATATGAAATAATAGTCTGAAAATAGTATGCCAATGACGGAAAGTTGATTTTCGTAAACGAACGGAAGGAATTATATTATTTTTAATATATATGTATAATTTTTCATAAAGGTCTCAAAAATGAACAAAATTAATTCGTTAGCCTACAGTTCGAAATGAGTGTCGATGTAATTAGATCAATGCTATGAAGAATGTTTTCTTGGTAATTCGCTACGTGGTTCGCCCATATTTCAATTTTAACTTTTGAGGTAGCATTATACTGAGAGAAAGGCCAACAAAATATTTGTTTGTTTAGGGCCAAAAATATATTTGGTTGCAGCAAAAAAAACATATTGCTGAGCAAACAAAACTTTAAAAGCAACAAAATCAATCTTGTTAATCCAAAAAAACACATGTTTGAATTGACAAAACCTCTGTGTTGGACGAAGGAATTAGTGTCAAAGAAATATTTTGTTGAATCAACTCGAGAGTTTATTTGTATTTTTCGTAATAATTAGTGTAGGAGAACAGTGCTTGTTAGTGCATCTAGTGATACTTAATAGTGGGACACCCAATAAAATAAGTTCAACAGGAAACCGAAAAGTAAAGCTGTAAAACTTGATATATTTATTTGCGCACGTTGCCCAGTATTTAAATTGTATGTATTTTAAAACGTTCCAACTCCGTCTGAAATCAATTTAGCTGAGGCGGTTAGGATGAAACACTCCGGTGAATTCGATCTAGATTCAAATCTCGGTCTATTTATATTTTTATACTAACCGAAAGTGTCTAATGCACGTAGATCCAAACAAATATTTGGCTGCGCCAATCAAATCTTTGTTCGTGGCGACCAAATAGGAACAACAAGATAATTCGGTTACAACAACGAAATATTTCATCGCCCCTATACAAACAAGACATTTTCCCGGCAGTTTAAAAAAAAAACGTCATTCCGTTTTTAGTTCTGTTGGTAAAATTAACAGATAGAATTAATTAATGCACTCAACTCACCACATCTCATGCAGTTATAAACCTCCAAACCGTGCGCATGCGACACAATGGCGGCGCCGCGGTCTGCTAGTGAGTTGTTGCAGTACGTTCAGTTATGATTACTTCTACTCGGGTTAGAAGCAAAACGAGTGTTCTTATGGGAGAGTTTGGCTTAGGAAACCTTTCCACCGCCAGGTGCGCGATGTTCCGAAGAGGTCACTTTTAATTAAAATTTTAAACTACGTGAATAATAAAAAAAGAAATATTTTACTTAGTTACGAAGTTATTTTATAATTGATTTATGATTATTGCAATTACTTTGTTTTTTTTTTAACGTAGAAAATAGAGAAAATCCGGTACACATGCGACACTAGTGCTTACCTAGTGGCGAAAAATTTTAGTTACCAAGCTAAAAGCATTGAGATCCCCAACCTGAGTAGCCGGAAAAAGGCAGTTTTTAACGCTATTCGAGGATTCCAAATTAATATTCATAGCATGCGTGATATTTTGATAGAACCATTCCGCTCTCGTCTATGGCGTGTTTTCTTTTCGTAGGTAAGCATATAAGGCCAGCGTTTGATAGTTTCATCAAAAAAGAAATCGTATTTCAAACGTATCACAACGTAGGCCCGTGCCAGGTAGGAGACCGCTTAAATGGGGTGGTATCCCGTCTTGGGTACCACAACATTATTTCCACATCTAACTACTCTTTCTCGCGTGATTCGTTTCACANAACTACTCTTTCTCGCGTGATTCGTTTCACATCTGTAACCGTAATAAAAGGTTTCCTTATTATTGTTATTATAATTTCTGTCCCGTATGTGAAAATATGGTTATAGCAGTCCCCGTGCATGCTTAAAATACATTGTCAAGTATGGGCTGTTCCAAGTTGATTGAACTCTTTAAATACCCGTTTAAGAACTACTTTTATCCTCATTTAGTATTATTCGCCATATTTAAGGTTACCTTTGCCATAAACAAACCCAATTTAATTCACGCGACGTTGAGGGAAAACAGTGAAAATCTTTGAACAGTAAATATGTGTTAATAATATGCACATCCGTGCTCTTGTGAGTGTAAAACAAGATGTGATTACTGATTTCAGTAGCCACACATTGAAACGTTACTCTCTCATACAACGTAAAAGCGTGGAACCTTTTTTTCGCGACTTATTGCCAACTTAATTGGGGGCCCGCATATTAGTGCCCAGCTAGTGTAGCATGCGTGTAAATATGGGCTGTGATTTTTTTTTCTAAGTTTGATTTCAAAAGTAGTCACTTTTTCTTCAGTCCTGCAATATTAAGCTTTGATTTTAATGTCAGGTCATGAATTTTGATTACCAAGATTTTTAGAGTGGAGTTGAGTGGAGAGATTTGGGCGGCTCTTAACATCGAGGCCTTGAGTGACGATGAAGGTGAAGCGAAGTGAGTGTGGAGCAGCGCCGGAATGCAAGATGGAGAAACGAGAGACACCCGAGCAAACCCGCCGGTCAGAGGCATCGTCCGGCACTGTTCCCACACGCGGAAATCCGGGAGAGATCCCACCGGGAATCGAACCCGGTTCGCCTCGGTGGGAGGCGAGTAGTTTAACATCTACACCACCGTGACCCCTTCCAAGATTTGTAGAAAAAAATTCTAGGTGGATGGGATTTTGTCCCTTTAATATCAGGAGGAGAGAGACAGAGAGATGGGATCATGAAAATGTCTAGGTATACGAAGGCACAGATATCACTTGTGTCTCTCCCATTGGGACGGCATAGAGAGAGGAATTGCGAGGGTGAGGGCAGAGTTCGATGGCTGACAGGAGTGCAGGGGTCTGGAAATAGACGCGGATGGAGGTAGGTCGACGTTGGAGTTGGAAGATGCATGAGCTCTCTCCGGCGACGAGTGCCGCGCGGGTTACAGATATTGACGGGGCTCGGAAAACCTCACGGAAACCTACCGTACTCGTTCGTTACTGATGAATGGCTATTCTCGGAAGTTCCCTAGCCCTTCTCGCACGGAGAGGGGAAGAAGCGCGGAGGAAATCCAGGGTGAAGAACGCTTGCCGTCGACGCAGGCACCGGATTCTGAGAACGCGTCCAAATTGAAAAATTAGTAATTTACTATTAGTCGATTGGAACTATCGTGAAAGTCACTTTTTTACGTCGGTAGTGCCACAGAGTGGATAAGTACAGTGAAATCCAAATGAGAAAATAATGCGCAGAAGTCCAAAACGCGCCGGGTGAGTTGGGAGAGTCCATTGCCGCTACAAGGGGTGGGGTTGTCCAGTTAAGTTGTGAAGATGGCGGAGCAAGGTCAGGCGAGAGCTGCTCCGCGCGTGCACATTGCCTGTCGAAAAAGCGTAGCTACCGCAGCGCAGTGCTTAACAGCGCAATACTAGGGAACTATGTTATCAGTTTGTTGTGTACAGCGCCAGTAGTGTCACGTTGGTTTCCCTCCCTCCAGCGGCGAGCGTCCGGGAGGGCCCTCCCCTACACTGTCTCCCCTACGTTCCCACCGCCAAGGTGAAGAAATTCGGGCCACTCTTAACACCGAGAAAACCCGCCGACCAGTTGCATCGTCCGGCACGATTCCCACGTGCGGTAATCCGGGAGCGACGCCGGCCGGTAATCGAACCCGGTTCGCCTAGGTGGGAGGCGAGTAGTCTGACTACTACACCACCGCGGCCCCATTCGATTTCATTGTAATCGTAGTCATGGTTCCACTTTATTTCAAGTTATGTTCAAGTATCTCAGGTTAATTTATTTAAAAAATAATTTAATATTAGGCGAACACAGTGTTGTTAAACGAAACGTTGGTCTTCGATGTTCCAGGTTGGAACCTTATGAATACGGGATACTTAACACTTTCGACACATCGGGCGAAATTATTTAGAGAAATCATCTTTTACAACAGGCTCGATGCGAAACTAACATTTCAGTGGCTGAGCACGTTGCTTACGTCACGTCTTCATCTTGTTTACTCAACCAGAACTCAGCAGTTGTACCAAAAAATGTATGCTAATGAGCCACTCTGTTGGGGAACATGCGTCANGTTTACTCAACCAGAACTCAGCAGTTGTACCAAAAAATGTATGCTAATGAGCCACTCTGTTGGGGAACATGCGTCAGCTTCACGTGAATCTATAACACTAGCCATGTGGCTAAGTAAAGTATGTTTCATAGTTGAACGGTTTTATTCGGCCGAATGATATTTTTTGAACAAATATTCCGTCCTGCACTTTTTGCTTACCAAATTAAAGAACAAAATTGAATAAATAGTTTAATCGTAATTTTAAAAGCGAGCCAATTTTCATGACGTACGGGCAACGCGTTGAAAGAACTACAGCTGTTCAAGAGTCTGTTTAAAAAAAAATACGTTTTGAGGATATTCAATGGTTTTGTAACATCGATTGTCACTTGATAAAAATACCAAAGTATTTGAAAAATAACGTTAATCGTGTTTTCGTAATGGCTCTACCTGCCTGGCGCTTAACCTGCGTTGCAGTGTGTTTGAAATACTGTTTTATTTTACGGAACTATCAAATGTTCCCTGAATGTAGGTCTATTTACTATGGCGGTAGCTTGCCGACACACGGGACAGGAAATTACGTCTCTACTTCCTCCAGTGGAAAACTTATTCCAAAAAACAAAGACCCTCCCCCCTCCCTCGTTAGGTCGTATGAATGCAATTAATTGGATTTGCAAAAGCAATTGACAACAGTTTTAGTTTTCCGTGTATATCTGGGGGTCCAGGATGTGTTGATTAATCCTTATTGAAATTGAATAATTAATATAAAAATATGTACTAGCAATAAACCAAACATGGTCATCCAAAAAATACAAAATAAGTATTTCAAAACCCATAAAATATTTACAAAAATACCCCTCAGTTATACAGAGAATTACCTCCGCATAACACCAATTAAGTATTATGAGATTACATAAACGTACTAAAATAAACCCCGTTGGGAAAGTTTACATATATTTTCTATAACGTAATTAAGCAGCCACCCAGTGGAACCAAGTTCCGTCCTATAAGTTTCGCTCCAGAATTTTTTTCCCCACAGTCATGAAGTGTAGACAACGCCCCACAGTGACGTCACATACTGCAAGCACGCCTCCAGGAGTTCTTGAAGACAGCGGGGTTTGGAGGGAGATGGGGGCAACCCACCGAGGAATAGAGGAAGCCAGAAGGCCGGTCCACCAGCGTTGCCAGACGTACGGAAATTTCCGTACGTGTGCGGAAATTCGTTGTTTTGTACGGCGTACGGATAGAACTTAACTTCCATGCGCTCAAATACGGCAATAGGAAGAACGAAGTATTGTATAACATGTTTTCGTTAATACAAATTGATGTCACGTGCCTTGCAGATAATATCCTATTATAAAGGCTGCGAAGCAAATCGCAAAACGTTAAAATCATACGGAATAATAAAACTGTATAAACAGAATGAGGTTCTTTCTTTATTTTCTTTCGCAAAATACGCAGTCGTATATCTGTAGTTATACATTTAGCATCGTGCGTGAAAGGTAGAGCAATTACGCACTGACTCTTTTATGGACCATTCTGAGATATAAAAGTAAATATTAAAAATATTTTGAACATCGGAATAAATGAACACCTTTTCTGTAGCGACAATAACACTACTGATTTTATTTAAGTTTGTAAGGAACTAGTTTTTTTAATACTTTTATATATAGACTGTATAATGTTTACACCATGGCCATAAGGAAAACATATTTAAAAAGGTTCAATTTTAAAAAAATACTTTTTCATTTTGTAAGTACGGAAGTTGATTCAAAAGTACGGACAATTAAAGCAACGTGCAAGGAAATTCATTTATGGAAATCTGGTAACACTGCGGCCCGCATTCAGTATCGCACCAGCTCATACGCTGGCGACAGCAGCGGCGCGAGAGAGTACAACGGGGCACTCGCACCCAGGTAAGACTCCACGTCCACGACGTCAGCAGGCAATCTCTTAGAACAGCAATCATAGACGAGTTTTCTTAGAACAGGTGCACGAGCTCATGTGACACCATCACACTGCGATACGTCATCGTACCCTAGACGAGGACGGAATGGCGCTTTAAAGTTACCACGCATGCTGTAAAAATTATTTTGTAGCCCAACAATATAGCTAAAAGTAGCCTTTTAAGACTGCCGTATCTTAAAACATACTAACCTGACACGAGCCAAACTACGATAGGAGCCTGTATGGAACATTTCTACAGACTTTTCATCAACAAAATGATAGGGTCACCGCTGAAAGTCCCATAGGCACACGCAGCACTACGAGAACACTGCCCGCCAGTTCAGAGCACTGCGCTTAGTGGCGATGGCGCTCTTGTAGCGCGTGCCAGTGTGACCCTTATAGCTCCCGCGCTTCTAGGCCAAAAACAGAGAAAAACTATGCAGGCAGGCGGGATCCTTGACGTAAATATGACCATTTAAACTTAAAAATATTTGTTCGTGCAACATTTCAAAAAGTTATCTTCACGCCAAGTTTCGTTTCAGTCAAAATGTCCATTAAAGTAACAAGAGTGGCGTGATACAATTTGCTTGAAATCCAACACTTTATTCAGTTCCAGTAAGAGTTTTAACTCCTGGTAATTTAGAGTTTAAATTTTATCTCATAAGTTAAAAATCAAATAAAAGGCGGACGACACAAAATATTAGCAAGAAAATTTCTTCTTGGTGTTTTGATAGCATCAACAATTATTTTGAGCTGTAGCATAACTTGAAATGTTGTTTGATATTGAAATTTGCACAAAAAGAAAAAGATACAAATTTAAAATTGATTTATCTCGTTTCACTTTTTTTGGAAAATGTTTTTTTTTTCATTGACATTTTTAATTTATATAGCAATGAGAAATGGCGTGGCATGCTAAAGTGTATAAAATAATCTAGCCTCTTAGAGTGTATAACCCTCCTAACTCCAGGCTATAACAATTCTGGGTGTTTTGAAGCCCAACGAAAGCGGTCTTATCCATTTCCTGATTAGAATTCATCACATTTAGTAGGATACACTTCAATGTTTTAGTAAATTTGGTGACACTTCAAACTGTTTTAACGCGATTGAAATTTTTTTTTAGCTATGTGAATAGTATGTATTAAAACGATGCAAGATGTTAGGAAAATTATGCCATCCGTACTTCATGTCGTCTATTTCAGTTTGCAAATTTTACAAAAAGGAGTAATTTGTTGTTTAGCGCACGTTACCTAAATACAAAACGTGATTATCGAAATAACTACGTTGGCGGTGAACCCATTGTTGTTTCACCCTCCACTCTCGATACTTCACATTGCCTCATTTTGAATTAAAAATATTTCATATGATAAATTGTTTAGAGCTGTTTGTGCTGGAAAACCATTTACAGAAAAACTCTTCCATTGTTAAATCCGCTCTCCTTTGTTTTCCATGGTTATTTATTACACGGATCTCCGTCAAAGGAAATAAGATAATGACATGGCCTAGTGGGCATATTAAATTCCCAGAATATGACGTCAGCTTTAATTACTATTGTTTGAGTCGACGTGCTGAAGACTTTGCTATAGTACAAAATTTTTTTTTTACAACAATTTTGTTTTGACATATTTGTTAAAGCCCACTGTGACGTCTAAAGAAGTTTCTGAAAAATATGTCGTGGACCGACTTGTGTAGTTATAAACCTTAAAGGAGGTAAATTGATTAAAATGCAAGTTGAAGTTAGCGACTTTCCTAACTGTCTCGATATACACGGGTACTAATATAATGACGTCTAACAATATGAAGAGGGGAAAACAGAATTATTTCTTGGAATGAGTTACGTTCAAAGAACACAGGCAAAACGTTTTATTTGTTGTTGCACTGAAAGCAAAAATAAAGAAATCTCGTTCAATACAAAAAAATATTTAAAAAATGAACCTGGTAAAAATATTTTGTGGTGATTACCTTTAAGTTACTACAAAAGTTTGATGAGTGACTCCAAAACAAGCACTCTTCCCATCCAATACCGAAAAAGTTTTGCAGTATCTACACAAAATTATTGGTTATGTGGAGAGAAATCCGAAGAAGCATTTTTTTTTATATACCTCTTCACTCTACGTGTTGCAATAAAAGTATTTTTAATTTTGCGTTTAATTTTGGCAAGAGTCTATAAAAATCGAAATAACTTACGTTTCGTTCATTGGAGTGACTGAAACACGATTGTTTTGACATGCTTTTGAGACGAGCCCACGATAAACTTTTGGCTTTTCACCAAAGCGCGTTTCTGTAGAATATAAATGTATGGCTACATCTGAAGAGAACATATGGCGTGCAGCTTACGATTACCTTTAAAAGCATAGTTTGGCACACTTCCATGATATTGCGTTTAACGAATTGCACTACCAAGTCACCAATACACTGAAGTTGAAAGTTGAGAGATTTGGGCGGCTCTTAACAATTAGGTCTTGAGAGTCGATGAGGGTGAAATGAGGTGAGAATGGAGTAGCATCGGAATGTAAGGGCGGGGGAAATGGGAGATCCCCGAGAAAACCCGATGGCCAGCGACATCGTCCGGCACGATTCCCACATGCGAAAATTTCGGAAGCGACCCCACCGGGAATCGAACCCATTTCACCTAGGTGGGAGGCGAGTAGTCTAACCACTATACCACCGCGGCCCCTGATTGGCTGCGAGTGTTGTCATTGCCGTGGAGAATTCCAGATTAGCCTTGTTCACCCTCGTTGCCTACTCCATGCAACAGTTGGTGCGGGATTCGCAGGGAAGGGGAGGAGGAGAATATTCATATCGCGGGGAGAGCTAGGCGGGGGTTAGTATGGCTGAGTTTGACGACCGACTACGATACCGCACATCGGCGAGATTATACTTCGTGCTCCTGTGGCCCAAGATGACTCCGACTAGATGCTGTGCTGAAAGAGATATTTCACAATAGATAGAGACAAAGACAGGCACAGAGAGACAGAGCTAGAGAGAGACAGAGAGAGAGGGTGCAATACAAAGACACAGATAGACAGAAACAGATAGATAGAGAGACAGAGAAAGTGTGCGTGTGTGTGTGCTGCCTGCCCGAGACATTCAGTATAAAATAGGGACTTTACGTTTTCTAATGAAAAATTGAGACTTAATCTTGGGAAGTTGAGTAGGTGTTTCAGTAAACACAAGTCTACAAAAGTCACAGAGTTTTAGGCATTTGTAGGCCTTTTGGGGATAAAGAAAACTCTAGTTACTTCAGAGTACGGTTGAGAAAAGTTAATCTCACGGGGCACCTATGTTGTAGTAGAGACTTTAAGGCGGGTCTGGGACACTGATGCTCTGCGTGGTCAAGAGGTCAAGATAGGCTGGGAATCGACGACTCTGCTTCAGGGAGAATGATTTTAAGAGTGAGGGTGGTGAACCAGTGAGCACTACCTGCATCTCAGGATGTAGTGAGAGAGGAGTACTCTCGGCTATGGACTGGTGGGGTGCTGAGTTCGTTGTGGCGCATGCGAGAGGGAATTTAAACTTAGGAGTGGGGTGAATTATGATGAGCAGCCTCTCATTCACATCCTGCGTGGATTTTCTCCTTTATCATGAATATTTAAATAGCAGTCAAAATAATATTGTATTTTGTAAATGAACATAGTATATGGGAGATGTGTTTCATGTCTTTGAACTCTATGAAAATTGTATTGTTATTATTGTTTTTTAATTGTGAATATAATCAGTGGCATAGTGAGAAAATAAATAACGATTAAAACCACAGTTATATGTAAGAAATTTACATGTTTGTTTATTCAGAGATACTTTCCTCTCCTTTACAAATATGAAAATAAAATAGGGTCAAATGAATTATCTCCTTATTGGATACTTATATATTTTTTGGAATTACATGCTTCCGAACACTTCCTTTAACAGATACTTGGAATGGTATTTGCAGAGGTTTTAGTCGGGAAGTTTTAGTGGATCCTGAGGTTTTTTCAAAAATTAAGATATACCCGCCACAGCGAAAGCAACGGATTCCCTGAAGATTTTGCCCGACTGCAATTTTTTTCAAATTAATTTAAAGATTACTGTTTAACGTAATACCACAGCCAAAGTTTTTGTCTAACAAAGTTGGTCAAGTATTGTTGAAAATATTTCAAAATCCGTCATATTTTCGGAAATTTTTTGTTTGGATGAAATGATCCAATATTGAACCATTCTTTTGTTTTCTTAAACCATTATTTTATTAAGTAACCAATGAACACAAAACAGTATGCAAAATATTCCTCAATGAATGCACTTTCACCAGACATGTAGGTTTGTTCAAATATATGACTCATGATATTCTTATATGGCAGAAACTAGAAGTATGCAAACTGCCCAAATTGGGAAACCGTTTGCCTAATTTGGACCCACAGTTGCCTAAGTTGGACCCCAAAACGACAACTCTAAATATCATTACAAAGAGCATAACAATAACAAGGTAAACTAAACAAAATGTTTCTAGAGTCTATTTGCAGACTGTACAGAAATATCTCTTGATGCTAGGCCGCACTTCCGCACTTTGGCACATCGTGTGTGTACCCTTGTCCTACAGTTCATACGCTGGATCATGTCTTCTTCCTTGACCTCCTCACACAAAATACAGAACCAGCAAGCATGACCTTCTGGGTGATTTTCTTCATGTTCTTTGGAAAGTAAATCTGTCTCCACTTTTTTCAACTGAGGTCTAACTTCCGTGTGTTCTTATCCTTGTTTTTAATTGGGCCGCTTGTGGTGACAAATGCACCGTGAGTCTTTCCTACTCTTCTTCCTTTTCCTCGAACAGACAGTAGACCGACCTTTGATGCTTTTGGGAGTGGTGATATTTCATTTAGAGTCTTCCTAAATGTCTTGCACTTTCTGGTGTCATCGCCACTGGAGCTTTCTTCTGAAGAAGTTTCATCTATAGGTCTACTAACATTTTCCTCAGCTGTTAAGGGATCTGGTGGCTTAAAATCATGGTCTGCAAACACATGTCTATTTACAGGCCAAATCCAAGTTGCGCGGAAGGTGCTCTCCGCTGTCCCAACCGATGCTGCTCGTCCATGAGCTATCTGCAGCTGTGTAATGGTTTTTCCTTACTTTTGACGCAACCGTTTATCTTGTGTCTGGTTGAAGTGCGTTTGAGGGGCGCGAAAAACGCAACATCAAGTGGTTGTAATCCATGTGTTGTGAGCCCAGGTAACTGCAACATGACAATACCTTTACCACGAGCGTACTCAATCGCCTCTAGGTTCTTGCTATGTTTTGTTGTGTGTCCACCAAGTAATAGGAGTACAGGTGAGTCATCACTTCTATTCACATGATTTTGGAAATGCTTAAGCTATGACACAAACAACACTGAATGTATGTATCCCGTGTCGGAAATCGTGACCAGGCTGCCTGGCGGGGCACCAATGTCAATCTCTTGTTGCATCCTTCTCCTTTTGAATATCATCATGGGTGGTATAAAGAATCCCGCCGCACTGACAGAACAGACTATAGTAGTGTTTACCCCTCGTTCCCCACTTGTAATGGCCACAACTTGGTGCCAACATTTTTGGGCAACTACTTTCTTTCTTTCTTTTTCGCACCGTTGCAAACCCGAATTTATCAACGTCGAACACACTGTTCGCTGTAATTTTGTACTTATCAACTGTTTTTTCAAGTAAGTCAAAAAATTAGTTCACATTCTTCCTATTAATCCCCTTTGCTCGGATCATTGACGTACCTTCTGACTGACGGAGGGAAGAATAGGATTTATTCTCATAAAGGAATAAAACCACTTCTTTCCTGCCATTTTTTNACCTTCTGACTGACGGAGGGAAGAATAGGATTTATTCTCATAAAGGAATAAAACCACTTCTTTCCTGCCATTTTTTCTCTTGGTTGAAGTTGTGAGGTACTTCATTTTTTTTTTTCGGTGATATCGAAAGCTAGCTTTCGGACATNATTTTTTCTCTTGGTTGAAGTTGTGAGGTACTTCATTTTTTTTTTTCGGTGATATCGAAAGCTAGCTTTCGGACATCCATGACTGTGAACCCGGAAAACCATCCCTCAATGGCAAGAATGTGTTCAGCGATAATTTTTTCTACCTTTGCAGAAAAGGTTGCCTGTCTACCGAAGGATTTCACTGTATTTGAGAACGTGTTTTTATTATCAGCGTGTGTCTTTGTTGTTGCTTTTGGGAGGTCATATACACGGGCGCACTCGTTGAGCCCATAATCACCGTTCCTGTATTCTGCCACGGCCATCTGCAAATTGTCCTCACTCCATTTCCCACGCGGGCCCCTCTTTCCCATCTTGGGAACCTAAGCAGACACAGCCCCAGAATAAAAGTTTTAACAAGTAGATCAAATACTGTAACACCTGCCCAAAACGGACCCTATATAAAATGGAAACCTGTACAAACGGGAAAAAATGTATGGCCTCGTTACATTTGCTTTGCATAACAGCCTGTATAAAATTACCCCTCCTGTTGCCTTAATTGGACCTGTTCCAAATTAGGAAACACGAACTGGTCCAACTTCGGCAACTGGTCACCGTAAGTGCAATGATGGAGTTAAACGAATACATGGAATTCAGTAGTAAATTTACAACATGCTATCAGTAGCTAATGAAATACACTTGTGAAATATAATACTTTACGAACGTACTCTTATTCCATACGGTATATTAGGTCCCGTAGTACAATAATAAAAACACAAACTATGAAATCAAAG
Source organism: Clitarchus hookeri (assembly GCA_002778355.1). Classification (NCBI taxonomy): domain Eukaryota; kingdom Metazoa; phylum Arthropoda; class Insecta; order Phasmatodea; family Phasmatidae; genus Clitarchus; species Clitarchus hookeri. The sequence continues at coordinate 389,480 of NQII01001390.1, read as the reverse complement.
AAACAATGTTCTTGCTGAGTACAATGGCTTAACCTCACTAACCTATGTGTGACGTGTTTTTGGCACTATCGCCTATCAGTAGGGCCAACTGAATGGTTTCAACTGTTCCTACATAGTGAGAAACAAGGGTGGTCCAATTTAGGCAACGGTCTAATATCGGCAACTTTCCTCTACGTTCCACCGTAAGTTGAAAGTATGAGTTTCGGGAACCCGGATTTCGTTAATAAAGCCTCCATTATACATATAAATTTTTGTCTTATAATATAGTTAACCATTATCGTGTATTTTAGAAAAATAATTAAGAAGACTGGAAAAAATACAGTTAACGAATTTTTCCATTTAAGTTGGAAAAATAATCTTGTATATGTTTAACAATAAATCACATTTTTGAAAAAAAAAATNACGAATTTTTCCATTTAAGTTGGAAAAATAATCTTGTATATGTTTAACAATAAATCACATTTTTGAAAAAAAAAATTTTGATGACCTATAGTTGTACTATTAATTTAAACTTTATTTTCAAATGTGGAGAAGGTTTTTTTCTACAGATATGCAAACTAGAAAGTTGAGGAATGTTAAGAACGTTGTTATTTGTTAGCGCTTCTAAAATAAATTTTATTTTAAAATTATATATTTGTACTGCACTATTAGATTTTAGCATCAGATTTCTTAAGATGGGATACATTCCTGGACAGCTCTAAAAAACCAAATTAATTTTCTTCATAACATTACTTAATTTTTAATTGTTGTTCACCATTCAAAATTTTTGTGAGGTAGCAAATAACCAGTTTTTTTGTTCTCGATTCTGATTGGCCGAACCCCTCCAAGCATCATAGAAATATTAGAACCGGTCTTTATGCGACATATTTAAGGATGTGAGTGAGTGGGAAAAGAGATTAGGGTGGCTCTTAACATCGAGATCTTGATAGCCGATGAGGGTAAAGAGAGTTGAGAATGGAATGGCGGAAGGAACGGGAGATCTCCGAGAAAGCCCTCCGACCAGCGGCTTCGTCTGGCACGATTCCCACATGCGAAAATCCGGGAGTGAACCCGCCAGGAATCGAACCCGGTTCGCTTAGGTGAGAGGCGAGAAGTCTAACCACTACACCATCGCGGCCGCTATGTTTAATGGAAACTGCAGCCATGCAGTTTTTTTTATTAAAGGTAATAAAGTTCCGGTGACGACGTAATTTTTCAGATTTCTTTGACCAAAATTTAGTTTGAAGCTGTTTGAAGGCTGAATTTCGACAGTGTGACAGGGGGGTTAAGAGGGTTCACCACTGCTATTGAAGATGTGCTCTGTAGACTCTTAGCTTGACCGACGGTTACCATTATATTCTATGCGAGAACATTTGAAAACAATCATTGAATAAAAATTGTTAATATGTAAATTCTATCGACGAGAAACTTGTTACTTTTGTGTGTAATTTAATTTCATTTGTACGGGAAACAAAAGTTTTTCCAAGCGTATATTCGGAATTGTTTTCGTTCGGTTCGGTTCGGCTTATAGAATCTGAGCAATTATAAGCACTGCCGCATAAGAGAAAAACGATTATTACCAAGGCGCTGCAAACTTAATGGCCGAGTAACGAGACGTGTCTGTGATGTGGGAGAAATGTAAGAAGATGCAAAAAGGGGGGGACAGACCGATAGGGTTAGTATCACGTAACATATGCACAGGAGTGGCACGTTACAGTTTCTTTGAAAATCGACTCTTGGTTCACTCTGCCGCCTATATGCTGTTCACGGTTGCTTCCAACTTTTCTGAAGCCCTGCTGAAGTTTTATTTCCAGGACATTCCTCCACTTCAGGCAAACAAAGCTTAACCAAGCATAGAAAATTACGCCAAAGGGACAACGCACCGGATTCTTGCGCACTCAATGCAATATTATTATTCATAAGAACTATTTCTTGCAGGCGGTATCACCACACCTTTTTTTCCTCCCCGTTTTTCTTCACATTAATTATAAATGACATATTCCATATAAATAGAATATAANGCACGATTCCCACATGCGAAAATCCGGGAGTGAACCCGCCAGGAATCGAACCCGGTTCGCTTAGGTGAGAGGCGAGAAGTCTAACCACTACACCATCGCGGCCGCTATGTTTAATGGAAACTGCAGCCATGCAGTTTTTTTATTAAAGGTAATAAAGTTCCGGTGACGACGTAATTTTTCAGATTTCTTTGACCAAAATTTAGTTTGAANTTTTTTTTATTAAAGGTAATAAAGTTCCGGTGACGACGTAATTTTTCAGATTTCTTTGACCAAAATTTAGTTTGAAGCTGTTTGAAGGCTGAATTTCGACAGTGTGACAGGGGGGTTAAGAGGGTTCACCACTGCTATTGAAGATGTGCTCTGTAGACTCTTAGCTTGACCGACGGTTACCATTATATTCTATGCGAGAACATTTGAAAACAANTTGAAGATGTGCTCTGTAGACTCTTAGCTTGACCGACGGTTACCATTATATTCTATGCGAGAACATTTGAAAACAACCATTGAATAAAAATTGTTAATATGTAAATTCTATCGACGAGAATCTTGTTACTTTTGTGTGTAGATTAATTTCATTTGTACGGGAAACAAAAGTTTTTCCAAGCATATATTCGGAATGGTTTTCGTACGGTTCGGCTTATAGAATCTGAGCAATTATAAGCACTGCCGCATAAGAGAAAAACGATTATTACCAAGGCGCTGCAAACTTAATGGCCGAGTAACGAGACGTGTCTGTGATGTGGGAGAAATGTAAGAAGATGCAAAAGGGGGGGGGGACAGACCGATAGGGTTAGTATCACGTAAAATATGCACAGGAGTGGCACGTTACAGTTTCTTTGAAAACCGACTCTTGGTTCACTCTGTCGCCTATATGCTGTTCACAGTTGCTTCCAACTTTTCTGAAGCCCTGCTGAAGTTTTATTTCCAGGACATTCCTCCACTTCAGGCAAACAAAGCTTAACCAAGCATAGAAAATTACGCCAAAGGGACAACGCACCGGATTCTTGCGCACTCAATGCAATATTATTATTCATAAGAACTATTTCTTACAGGCGGTACCACCACACCTTTTTTTCCTCCCCGTTTTTCTTCACATTAATTATAAATGACATATTCGATATAAATAGAATATAAATAAAAGTTCAATTTAAATAAAAATGAGGTGTTTTTATGTTAACACATGTATAAAATGCTTGTAACACGTGGTATATTTAGGAAACAACAAAACACGTCATAGGATACACAGGATGATTTTTCAAAGGTTTGGTTTAAAAAGTGTGAAGAAACCGCGAATATACTATATATTGAATTTCGATTATATCTTTAAAGTTAAAATTGAAACACGGGCAGATGATTTAACAAATTTCAGAGAAATACTTTCCATGGCATTCTAATAATACGAAAATAAATGTAGTTATAGCCTAAAGTACATATTTTGTTCAATTTTTTTTTTCGACAAGATCTACACTTAAAATTTTAGTGGCCTATCTAATTTATTTAATAAAAATTTATTTTCCCCCATTGTAAAATATTTACGTGAGAATACGTGTTTAAAATCAGAGCGACACACGGGTGCCAGGACGGAAACGGTGATGTAACTTTTGCAGGGTGATTCGGAAATTTCCGCAACTCCGGTGTGTTGGCGCGCTGATTTTTGTGCCAAACGAAAGGTCTCGTCTAGATCTGTCGATTTAAGTCACAAAAGCCAACAATTATCCATTTCGATACTTTTCCCATATCCCAAAGAAAATATTACCTGCTAACGCAGACTTTTGCAGACGGCCCCATCGTGCACATACTTCTGCAGCGATGCCTACGAAGGAAGCCATAGGCAAGTTAACAAAACTTAGGAACCAAAGCATCGAGTCAGAACAGTCTGCATGAACAACAACAGAAAATCGCAGGCAACGTCGGAAAATGTGGGTCCAGCAGATATCAGGACGTTCCTTTGAGACTCGACAATCTATTGTATCTGACACCTGGGCGTAGTGAATAATCAGATCGTATTTCAACCCCTAATCTAAAGACCAACCATATATATTTTTAGTAGGGGACGGGATGGAGTGAGAGTCGGTATCATGTGGCCCGCTCGGCGTTACATCTGTGCTAGTAAATCTCCTCTAGAAAATGACGGGGACTTTGCAAAATTTCTGGAACATCACTTCTGTAATCCGCTTATGATAAATATCATCTATCTTGTGCGAATTTTCAAGTTTCTACGTTATCGATAACTCTACGCAAATACACTAAAATACAATTTTTTTTTACTTCCACAGCTTGCGAGACAAAGTAGAATTGTTTTACTTAATCCTGATCTAAAAGTAGACTGCGCACGTGCGTTCTTTATATTGCGGGATGCATATCCAACCTTGAATGAAAAACAATCTTAACAAATCAAATATGAGTTTTGGCAATTTTTGTGCCGCGAGGAGGATAATATCTATCAGCTGACAGTGAAAGAATGCCGCAACATTCTTTTTACTTGTGTAGGACACACGACAGATATACTGATGCTGCATTTGGGAAAACATATTTAATAATTAAATAAATAATAAGAACCCCGCTGGCATGTCCACAGCGGGAGCCAGTCAGAGGTGTTGACGACGGCGCACACACGCGGAGGGGCGCGAAGAGCAAGCCGGACTGCGATGCAGAAGATTGGATCAGTCGGCGAGTGTCAGGGGCCGGGTGGCCACCGTACCAGGAGCCGGAGGCATTTCTCCTTCCGCGCGGAGAGTCCAAAGTGCGAGACCGGCCGAGTACTACCTTGGACATGCTCCCTATAACTCAATAAATAGCTGCCCTTCCTTACACTCCCACCCCCCTCCCGGTTGGTTCTATAGCAAAGTAGATGGTAATACTGTGCATACAGTCCGAAGGTAGGTACTTAATTAAGACCTTAATAATTTTTCATAGGAAATCCTCCTCGAGTTTTATACGTACATCTGTAGTACTTATACACTGCAGAGCCAAAAAAAACTGGCATAGGCGTGCGTATGCAAATACCAGAGGTATGGAACCAATCAGAGTAACGCGATGCGGTCGGCAACTAGATCGGTTACTGCTGCTACAATGGCAGGTTATCAAGATTTAAGTGAGTTTGAACGTGGTGTTGTAGTCGGCGCACGAGAGATGGGACATAGCATCTCCGAGGTAGCGATAACATTTGGATGTTCGCGTACGACCATTTCACGAGTGTACCGTGAATATCGGGAATCCGGTAAAACATCACATCTTCGACATCGCTGCGGCCGGAAAAAGATCGTGAACGAACGGGACAAACGACGACTGACGAGAATCATTAAACGTGACAGACGTGCAACCCTTTCTCAAATTGGCGCAGATTGGATTTGTGGACTGCCCTGCAGGATTCATGGTGTGAATTGCCTCCTGCATACCTTCAGATATTAGTCCAGTCCATGCCACGTCGACTTGCGGCACTTCTGCGTGCTCGGGGGCCCTACACGATATTAGGCAGGTGTAACAGTTTTTTTGGCTCGTCAGTGTATGTATCCCTTTCCACTTTCTAATCGTGTAGAAGTTGTGTACATGTTTTTACGTAAAACCCGCCGCCGTGTTCCCAACGCAGCTACACCCCGATTTTTTCGAAAATTTATTTAATATAATAACAAAAATAAGTTTTTAATACCATATACTAAAAATGTAGAAATTATTTTAGACAGCAAGTTTTGTTCGAACCCCATAGAATTATTTTTCAAAGTTTAGATTCTGTTTTTGATTGTATATTGTATATTGAATGTATATCGTATATTGTTTGTATATTGTATATTCCAGTTATCCAGTTACGGCAAGGGTGTACAGACGGTCGAGTGAGAATATGCCGGCCCGAAAGCATGCAGAACTAGGAGAAGCCGCGTTATTTGGCCGAAAAGTCATTTGGTCGAACAAGATTTTGGCCTAAATTTTCTCTTAAATCACCAACAGTCAGGGGTTTACGTAATGATTTCAATTCATTGGGTAATTGGGGGGGGGGGGATAAAACTTCAAACTAAGGAATCCAAAAAAATTAAATTTTAATTAGTAATCAGGATTTGGAAATACTATCTGCACACAGTAAAACCTCTGTTTACATTGCAACTTACACGACAAAGAACACAATTGGGGTTTGTTTTGCTATAGCTGATATTACGACCGTCTTTGTTTTCTAGTTTTCCTCTTTTGCTGGTGGGTATGGTAGATTGTTTATGACTTCGGGAGGGGATGAATAACTCCATCCTCTCCCCCCCTTTCGTACGCCCCTGCCAACAGGCATTCTGCACGAAATTCTGCAGAACGATTATCCGGCCAAACGACGGGTATCTATAGAACCGGAAGTGGTGTGAAAGGGTTTACTCACTTCTCCTCGATGTCGCGCGCCTTGTCGCGGACGTCGTGCGCCGTGTGCTCCTCGTCGAAGTACAGCTTCTTGGTCTTGTCGACGTCCTGCACGCAGCTCTGCAGCTCTTTCTGGATCACAGTCAGCTGGTCCAGGCTCTGCCGGCAACCACACGACCTCGGCTCACTCGCTTCGCTCGCCGCACACATTCACCGGCAAGTCGAGACAAGCTGCAACTACAAAGTACTACACGCTTAACTGGTCTGGTGTGGGTCAGTTCCTTACACATCGCGATCTGCAGTTACAGCAGTTAAACAGGGTGTCGGGGTTCCGCGGCAGCCATCGCGAATTGTGTCACCCGGCCGCCGTTGATAACGTCACCAACATGTATGACGTCACCCTTGGCCGCCATATTGGATGACGTCACCAACATATATAACGTAACCCTTGGCCGCCATATTGTTTCAACTGCTGTAAGCGGCCATATTTAATCCCGGACTTGGCCGCTAGGGTGCACATCTGTCGTCTGACAGCCATTTTGTTATCCATCTTCATTGTTTTAGGTTACATACATAGTGAAAAAAAAAACATCAGGGTCACTCTGACGGTCAACCATACCAGTTAAGGATTAACAATACAAAGGTGAAACAGGCACTTTCGTTTCGCGAGTTCCAGCAGCACGCGCCAGCTAAATGGCGTCACTGATCAGCAAAGTTTNTGGCCGCCATATTGGATGACGTCACCAACATATATAACGTAACCCTTGGCCGCCATATTGTTTCAACTGCTGTAAGGGGCCATATTTAATCCCGGACTTGGCCGCTAGGGTGCACATCTGTCGTCTGACAGCCATTTTGTTATCCATCTTCATTGTTTTAGGTTACATACATAGTGAAAAAAAAAACATCAGGGTCACTCTGACGGTCAACCATACCAGTTAAGGATTAACAATACAAATGTGAAACAGGCACTTTCGTTTCGCGAGTTCCAGCAGCACGCGCCAGCTAAATGGCGTCACTGATCAGCAAAGTTTTGAAACGCCGTTCGCCAATCAGCGCCTGGTAACCTACTCGCCAGTCGGCAGCCCAGCCAATATGGAACCTTCCACAGCATGCAGTAGCCAGTCGGACATGCATCTCGTTCCCACATCTTTGGCCTGGGCAGCGGGGCAGAATGATTAAGGGTGTTGGATACAAAAAATCAATAATTTTATATTTGTACGAAACATTGTTCAAAATGTAAGAATTTTATGTAATGCCATTCCCTCGAATAAAAAAAATTACACTTTATATTTTGTTAATAATTTAATGTCAAACACAAAATTCTTCTATTTAATTGCAGCCGTAAAAACTATTATTAATTAAGTTGTACAGAAGAAAAAATGCACAAAGTAAACAAATGCCATGTNTCTATATGGGGAAAAAAATTTTAAGAATAAACATTTTTTTGCACATTTTTAACATTTTTTAAAAATCTCTGAACTGTTATTTGGTGATTACTTATACTTGAAGCAGTGGCCTACTGCCTTAGTTTTGATTTGTGGCAATTGTTTACGTTGTAAACTTTTCATCTGGACAACTTAGTATGTGTTATTAAAATTGCAACAAAACAGAAAAATTTTGTATTTGACATCAAATTATTAAAAAATATTAAGTGAAAAAATGTTTTATTCAAGAGAAAAGCCATCACAAGAAACAATGCGTACGAGTTGAAAAATGTCTGGTGCCGTTATAAAATAACTAATTTCCTTGGGGTCCAACACCCTTGAGGGTGGGTGGCGTGCTCACCTTCTTGGCGGCCTGCACCTTGTGGGAGCGCAGCACCTTGGCGTCGTCGGCGACCTGCTGGTGGAACACCTCGACGGCGGCCAACCTCGCTCGCGCCAGCTTCTCGTTCTCCTCCAGCACCGTCCGCCAGACGTTCCACATGTTCCTGCCGACAGCAACAACCCCCCCACCGCCGTCAGCAAACCCCGCTCCTTCTTCCGTCGTAGCTACGTCCATTCACGGTTACTTACAACTCTTCTGAAGCCCTGCTGAAGCCAACTTCCTTGACGTCCCTCCGCCTCGTGCAAACATAACCTAACAGAGTCTAGAAAATTACACCAGAAGGACACCGCAACTCATTCGTGGAGTACTATCTTGCGTCGGAACTATTTCTTACTAGGTATTACCAACACACGTATTTACTCCCTGATTTGATTAATGTTAATTATAAATCAAATATTATAATTTATAAATAGAGCGTTTCCGAAAGTTTAATTGATCGAAATAAGGATCGTTCATGCTGGCACAAGTATAAAAAACGCATGCAATACATGGCATTTAACCGGCTCTCAAGACCTAGACAGTGGGGGCGTGACTCTTAGATTTCAGTGAACTGCCATTCCGGCATTTATTTCCAACTTAAGATGGTGAAACGACTGGGCCAAAATCATTTAGTGGTCCGATTGGCACACAGCTCAGTAAATGTGAGGAACTCCCAGCGGTAAATTTTGACGGTGTTGAGTGTGAGATTCCAGAAATTGACCAGAAATTTAAGCAAAGATCAGCAGTACCTGCTGGACATAAGTTCTGCATAAGAGCCGCCCAAATCTCTTCACTCGCACTCGTGAAATATTTATGACACAACAATGCACGTCATGCACGAGATAAAGGTTTGATGCAGAAAGTGTAACAATGCACGTCATGCACGAGATAAAGGTTTGATGCAGAAAGTGTGCAGAAACCGTGAACAGACTATAGGCAGGTAGGGCTTAACGTCTCGTCGACAGTGAGGCCTTCAGAGACGGAGCAAGTTGCTCAGAGAAGCAGGAACAGGGCAGGAGTGACCATGGCCTGTGGCACAGAAGAACCATCGCCTGGAGTGATTTCGGAAAACCATAGCAAACCGATAACAGGATGATAGGACAGGGAATCGAACCCAGGCCCCACCGAATGCGAGTCCATATTTTAACCACTGCGCCACCTCACTCGGTTTTCCGTCGTCCAGGCACAGAGCAGATAAGCAAATTAACAGTAAACTGAGCGCTTTTGAAAACTCTGATTAAGATCTACTTGTATGCACATTGTGTATTCTTCCACCGTTCGTAAAATTAACACTGCCATGAGCCTGCTCACTTTATTCGTGCGTCGGTCAAGTGAAACTGCAAAGTAATTAGAAAATATTTTACAAATTTGCAAAATCTTGCACTTTCGAGACAAGATACAGTCCCAAGCACTGTATGGTCGTCAGCTTATTTGATTGGCTAAAACATATTCTGGCCCGTGTTAACAGTTTGCGCACGAATCACGAAGGTTCAGTGTCGGAGTTACTTAGTTCTGAGTGGCTTGGTCAAAGACGGACACGGCACCAGCAGCGAATGGAGGTGTAACAACAGCTGAGGTGTGTATATAGTATTGAAGTCTACTGTGTGCTCCGATTTTTACGCGAAAAGACACTAGCCCTACTTTTAGGCATTGAAAAACAAAAATGCGAAAGAAAATAATTTTAAGTTTTGATCAATGTTTACTTGACACTTTTAATTTACCGTTTAACATGAAACAATATTCCTCCGTCCTTGCAAATTATACTGGGTGCATGCCATTCTGTGTGCCCGTCAAAATATATGCAGATAGGGGCAGTGACATTTTTCAAAAGTTGATTTCAAAAGTGCTGAGTTAATCGTAAACAGCCTTATGCTTGGTTGCTGATTTTCCAACAATATTTATAACTACAAAAGTTTTCCATTAGTTTTGAAAAAGAAAAAGGAAGATGATACAGCCAACCACAGCACTCAGTTTACACTGATCAATTTGCAACATGTCAAACATTTTTAATAGTGGTAGCAAAAGTAAGGTAATTACAACCACTTGAAAATTAATTTAGTTGCTAGCACACGTAACTCCTGCAATTAGTAAATTAATTTTATATGTAGCATAATCGAAAACAGTTTTATACATACTTATTATTTCAATTTGTTGTTCTATTACCTTCCTAGGTTCAGTAATTACGGACGCTTAGAATTTTCGCCTAATGTTCTGAAGTACACGACAGCTGAATAATATACATATACAATCATTTCCTTCTGAAACTGATACAAAAATACACTATGAACAGAAAATGAATTCTTAGTTTTTAATGATGTGTAATTATACGAAAAACAATTATTGCCAAACAATTTCATAAACTCAAGCAAGAAAAAATACAAAAAATAAAAAAATTACAGTGTGGAAAATAATCTAGTCACCCGATTTACTAACAGCTGGTTCTGGTGCGCGTTGTCAAGTTATTATTTTTTATTTGAAATTAGTCAAAATTTAACCACTGTGACTAAAATAATATTTACAGCGTATGACGTAATGCTTAAAAAACAGCTGAGGTTTTAAGGCTAAAAAATTTCGAGAAAATAAATTTCGAAAATTATCGTTTAGTTGCTGAGATTAATATTAACAGCACACCAACGAAACTTTTTAATTGCCAGGTTCTAAAAACACTGCAGCCAAGTACATGAATCGATGTTGACGAAGTGAACGTATACTATAAATATCCTACTGTATAACGTTACGAACGCACTTATGGCTCGGTTCCATTTTACACGGAGTCGTTCTTTCGTATTCCCCACGAACAACTATAAAACTTGAGAACTTCCGAGTTTGTAAAAAAATTTCTAAGAAGAAATTCGCGAATTCCATTCCCAAAAAACATTTGGAAACGTGCTTCGCCACACTAAATTTGTGAATATGTGGCTACTAAAAAAATTTCCAATTTCGTGTCTGCACCACTTGCTAGGAAATTATCGTTTTTAATCTTCGCAGCAGATAGGTATCGCGGTGAGAAGAGCTCAACAGCCATACTGCCGTCCGATAGAACATCTTCGCGTTCTTCCAACGAGGGTTAAATACGTCTCGGGATATGACGATTATTATCACCATCGTGTGGCACAGTCTGCAGCTCTCGAACTTTACCCCGCCTCACAAGTAGTGGGAAAGGCGTTCGAACAAAGAGTTCACGGCGGTTGTTTGAATACCCTAGGAGGAGCAGTAAATTTGCAAGGAGCTGCTTGCTGGTCTAGTCTGCATGTAAATACCGCTGGCGAACAGACTAAAGCGGTAGTTAACTTCCTTCTTTCGCCACGTAGCCCGTTCGTTAAGGGGGAGAGACAGAACTAATCTTGGGGTTGCAGTTTTCCAGCCATAAAATGTACAAAACTTCCTATATTAAAAGATTTCCTTCGATAAGTCGAGATTTATGACTCATTTGATTTCTTAAATATGATAAAAACGCAATGCCTTCATTGGTTTACCATTCGGGTTAATTCGGAGTGAGTTATCGATTACTTACTGAGAATGACTACAGAAGTCACAGTAGCGTACAAAGCGGGACGGTGATAGTCTCTCAAATATCATGAGTTAGAACTCCATGCCCTCATGAAGTTGCATTTTCAAAAGTTAACTTCAAACATAAGTAAGAGTACACTGGAGAGCCAAAAAAGCTGGTTTAGGCGAGCGTATGCAAATAACAGAGGCATGGAACCAATCAGAGTAACGCGATGCTGTCGGCAGCGCCTATATAAGACAACAAGCGTCTGGCAAAGATGCTAGATCGGTTACTGCTGCTACAATGGCAGGTTATCAAGATTTAAGTGAGTTTGAACGTGGTGTTGTAGTCGGCGCACGAGAGATGGGACATAGCATCTCCGAGGTAGCGATAACATTTGGATTTTCGCGTACGACCAATTCACGAGTGTACCGTGAATATCGGGAATCCGGTAAAACACCAAATCTTCGACATCGCTGCGGCCGGAAAAAGATCGTGAAAGAACGGGACGAACGACGACTGACGGGAATCATTAAACGTTACAGACGTGCAACCCTTTCTCAAATTGGCGCAGATTTCAATACCTCCTGCATACCTTCAGACATTAGTCGAGTCCATGCCACGTCGTCTTGCAGCACTTCTGCGTGCTCGCGGGGGCCCAACAGGATATTAAGAAGGTGTACCAGTTTATTTGGCTCTTCAGTGTATAATATGTAAAAATCCCAGATAGCGTCTAACTCGCCCCTTTTGCAGAAATCCGTCCTTTACTTATAGTAATTTCAGTTTCAGAGGTATCATTGGGAATGAATGATTATAGAAAATTTACAATTTACTAGTCGTTTAATATTTCTATATCCTGTTTTCACTGTGTGTTATTTCCTGCTTGCAAAAATGCAGGAATGTATTGATAAAATATAAATAATACATGTTATCGACTTTTAACAACAAGCAGATAACGCATAATGAAAATTAAGCACAAAAATATTAACCAACTCGTAAAATGTAAGTATTCTATAATCGTACATTGTCAGTAATTCCTACGAATCTGAAATTATGACGCCAAAACGAAGGGGTGAAGTAGAGAAGACCATTGGGTGATACTATATTTGTATGATTGAAATTAATTAAACAAACATGTTTCATTTATTAATACATTTCAAGTTGCACGGTGTGAATTTTATTATTTTTGTATTTTTTTGATTTTAATTATTTTACAAAGAATATCCGACATTATGTTCACTGCATGTTTGAAAGCGTAGAAATTAAAATGTTATTCGTTCACAATTATTAAAAACCGAGGTGCTAGTAATGACTTTAACTATATAAAACATAATTTTGAAATGTTTTTGATGAATTAACTACACAATAAAGTCTGTACCATCTTGTCCAAATATTAGCCTTATTTTTTTTGTTTGTGGTAATAATTACTGCTAGACAAAAAGTTAATAAAAATAGCTCATTACATTCAGTGATATTTTTACTACAATTGACTTTTTTTGTTTTGTTACTATGTTACATAAAACTCGTGTTCTGTAATTGACGTTACGACAGTGTGCGTGGACTTCTTAAAATCTGTGAGATTATCTTATAAATGTAACTGGACTTGAACTTCTAATCTGCCTTCACACTCTGTACTGTCTTTTCGCTTTTCCTTCACATTTTTTTAAATCAAACCTTAGAAAAATCACCCCGTTAACGACGTGCTTGATTGTTTCCTCAATATGCCATGAATCACAAGGGCTCTATGCTTCTGTTAACATTAAAGTACCTTGCATTTTGTTGAATTGAAATTATACTTATATTTTATCAATAAATTATAATATTTCATTTATAATTANATATGAATAAATACAAGGGGGGGGGGGAAATGTGTGTTGGTAATACCTAGTCAGAAATTAGTTCTTATGCAAAATGCCATTACACTAGGTGCGCACAAATGCGGCGCGTTGTGCTTTTGGTGTAAAATTCTAGACTTGGTTAAGCTGTCCTTGCACGAGGCAGAGGAATATGCTGTAAGTAGAACTCACGCAGGCCTACAGAAGAGTTGGAAGTGACCAATAATGGACTGTAGGCACTGAGTATATACTCGTAAGTACGCAGATACGAAATGGCGTGTTGTTTCCTTTGATGTTGATGTGCCCGTTCACTAGAGGCTCTGGAAACGGGCCTTTCGTTTGATTGGTTAATGCATTCTGCGAAAGGTTCCCTACTGGCTGGGCTGCCAGCTGGCAAGTACGTTGCAAGGCGCTGATTGGTCAACGGAGTTACAAAATTTTCGCTGGTCAGTGACGCCATTTTAATGGCGTGTGATCCTGGGGCTCGCCATTCAGCGCCTGATGAACTAGTCACCGGCCGGCGTCCCAGCCAAAAGGAAACCTTCCGCAGCACGTGCTAGCCAATAAGACACAAGGCCCGCTCCCAGAGTCTCGCTCAGCCAATCACAGAATTGGTGCGATCACACGAAAGGAACCGCTGTACTTATCTACTCTTGCTCGTCGATGACTTCTGCCATCGGTGCAAAATCAGCGCCAGAGCAACCAATCTTCCGTAACTAAGTTACACAGGTAAGTTATGTCATGCAAAAGGCATCGGCCAATCATCTCACGGCCTTCTGAGGTATGTATAAAGCAGTGAAGCATACAAATAATAACACACATTTTGCACGTCTCTAAGACTTTGTGGACTAAGCTCGAGCCTAGAGCTGGAGTGGAGTGGAGTAGAGACATCTAGGTTACTCTTAACATCGAGGTCTCGAGAGCCGATGAGGTTGAAGTAAGGTGACCAAGGAACAGCGCCGGAATGAAAGGGCAGGGGAGACGGGAGATCCCCGAGAAAACCCGCCGACCAGCGGCATCGTCCGGCACGACTCCCACATGCAAAAATCGGAGAGCGGCCCCACCGGGAATCGGTTCGCCTAGGGTGGGAGGCGAATAATATCGGCACTACACCACCGCGGCCCCCTTAGCTCGAGCAACGCTTATTTAAATATTCCTTTGTTTTTTAAAACAAAATTCGCAAGGACATAGTGGCCGAATACTTTTTAGCAGGAGATAAAAAAAACAGTAAATTCCAAATAGAAATATTTCACTGAATTAAAAAATGATTTATATTTTTTCGTAAGTTAACTCCAAAACGACACGATTGACTGTAAAGTTTTAACGCAGTAAAATACGTTTGATAAAGGGGGGAGGGGAAATATTAACTCGGCACCCGAGTGGCTGATAAAGGGCCAGTAACGAACGCTGTATACAGCACGATAGCAAGTCTTGTCGGGTGAGGGGCGATAGGTCATTGGTTAGTGGGAACACAGAGAGCAGCATAACTGGTGTTGCTGCAGTAGTGGATGTAGGCCACTCACTTCTAACATTGTCTCGAATGCCTGTAAATGTACGCAGAACTCAAAACGTTTGACAAGTATTTTAAACTACAAATTCTGTAGAATATAGTACAGAATTTAGAGTTTTATGAGGTTTTTCAACTTTCGCCTACAGTTACTGCTCTATGCTTTGGTTGTCCTTCAAGGGCAATGAGCAAGAACGCGAAAGTTTCGCCAGTTTAATTTAACTGTAGGCTAGACTCCATAGCTGTATGCATATGCGCCAACTTGTTTCCTCATGAGGGGCATGTCCGAAATTCCCTGTGACAGTATCCATGTTCATTGATGTCTTATATATATCTCTTCCTCAAACCCCCGCCCCCCTTTTTCACCCTACTCCAACACAGCGCGTTTTATATTTGTGTATGCGGTTATGCACGTATGAAACGCTTATTACATGTCATTCGATATTTAAATTAAATAATTTCAACTGAAATATTGCTAATTTTTATCACGCAAAGAGCTGTAGACAAGATATGGATTTGTAAAATAATGAAAGACGCAGTCTGCCATTATGTTATAACTAGAGACCTGAAAAATTCGCGGTTTCATTTCGGGAAAAGCTAGAATTCAAAACTTAGTACTTCAGGTCTCTAGTTATAACTACTTATTGCAAACTGAAGAAGTGACCAACCACTACTGTTCATCAACCCAGCAAGGCGACGCCACTGCTGGCTGAAAAGCAAGGGGGAGGGGGGGGGGTTCGGATACTCCTTGCCAACGTACCTCCCGTACTCGGCGCCATGTATATTCTGTATATTCGATCCTCAGCTCTTTTTACTGGCTGCTGCTCTAGCGAGTACCCAGTTTTACCTCGATTACAGGCACCACGATGTTCGGTGCTTGTTTCCTAGCAGATGTGTTACTGACTTGAAGTACTCGAGAGCGTGCGTGTTTTGTAAAATGTTATCCAAATGTAAAAGAGAGCTGAATACGTGTATGAGTTAAAGGCCAAAAACGTCACGATATGAATTCGAGACATGTTCCGGTCTCTAATAATTTATATATATTTGATAATACGGGTTACGCATGGGATAAATTACTCAATAAAAGAGCTATCGTTATAAACTACAGAAAATAAACGTTTTTATTTGTACACCTTGGCAGATCAAGTTTTTTTAATATCAAGCGCACATAAAATATGTCTAGCTTAAAAACTGGGGAAAATATAATTTGAATTCATACTCTCGGGCCTAAGCGAAATTTTCACTGCATTGTTACGTGAATCACAATTCTTACAGTTTAAAGAACTAATAAAAACAGAGAAATGCTTACAATGACTACCCGGGAATTTCGCGGATTCTTTTGGCAACAAGCTAGACTTCACAATCCTTTGCGCATTCGAGCATCAGCTAGTAGTTCATTGGCTGTTGCTCCACTTTAACTCTAGACCAGATAGCACGGGATTGGGTTCTTATTTTCCTTGCAGGTTCGTTATTGGTTGGAAGTCGTTCGGGGCGTGTCTAACAAACTATGGGTCCAATGGAAGCACAAAGATGAATGCAGTTTAACTTGTCCTCGGATGAATCCGCGAATTTTCCGGGCCTCTACTTTCTTAAAACCTGTGTTATTGTTGGGGATGGCATAGATGCGAGAATCCTTGCTTTCTCTGCCTCGAACGTGGAGAATAGTTCCTAGAAGGCAGGCGCATTACCCTATCAGTTATTTTTGGTAAAGTTCAAATGAGAAAATAATCTTGGCGCAACTCGGAGGGCTCTCCCTCCCGAACGCTCGCCGCTGGAGGGGGGAGAGGGGAACCGCATGACACTTGCTGGCGCTACACACGCCAAACTGATAACATTGCTCTTTATTACCGTGGCTTTAAATACCGCGCTGCACGACTTACGTTTTCTCGGCAGGTAATATGTACACGCGGAGCAGCTCTCGCCCAGACGCTCTCGGCCGTTTTCACTGCTGAACTGAACAACCTCACCCCTTCGTGCAGCGGCAATGGACTCTCCCGATTCGCCCGACACATTTTCCATTTCTGGCCATTATTTCCTCATTTGGATTTCACTATAAATGTATGATTTTAGGAGTCGCAACAAAAAATTTTTTTGTGTTCGGAATTGTACTAGTATCAGTATAATTTTCTGTCAAACAGGAATATCCTGAACTCAAAGTATAAACAAAATAACGAAATATTATACTATAAATAAAAATAAAGAGGTTTTAATCTTTTATGTTGTCTAGACACTATATTTATATCCAGATAAGAATAATAATGGCACTGGCTGTAAAAGTGTTATTGCGCATTTAGTCACCCTTCAAATTGCAAACCGGCAAAGGGCTAAACTGTGTTATGTGTAAATAAATTAGCCTAATTAACTTTGTGCGCTGAGATTCGTTATGGAAAATGACGTAGCAAACCTAATACGACTTGTGACATAATTTTATTATTAAAGGAGAGACGCCCTCTTGAAAACTGGGAAGTACAATAAGTTATTTGCAATATAAATTTTTTCTCGAAAAACAGTTCGTTCGCATGAGCGTGTAACACCGAGGTAAGGCTTTGAGTTATTTTAGCGTACGCATGGTTATTACGCCGTAACACTCGAAAAACAGCCACCGGTAACAGGGTAACACACTTTTGCTGGTAACCAACATGGCGCCGCCCGAACTCCTAACGACGTGCGAAGTCATTACCCGCCAAATGTTCACAAACTGGAGGTATAAAATCAGGCTTATTTGTTTTTTTTGTCGAGAAAAGTCAACAAAATATTTTTTTGTATAGGGTCAAAAATACATTTAGTTGCAACAAAATTAATTTGGTTCATATAAAAACAATACACGTTTGCATAAACAAAACCTCGTAATTGGTTAAAATAAATTAGGCTGTCAACTAAATATTTTGTTGAATCAACTGTACATATTTGTTTGGCCACTCATTTGATAGCTTTAGCTCGGAAATACCGCTCGAGAGTTTGCTTGTATTTTTTTTTGTGACAATCAGGATAGTAACGGTGTTTTTTTAGTGCATTTTCTTATGCTTAATAATGTTATAAGCATTCTAATAAAACAAGTTCAACAGAAAATTAAAAAGTAAAGCTGTAAAACTTGAAACATTTATTTGCACGCATTGTCAAATATTTGATATGTATGTATTTATTTTAAAACATTCCGAATTCATCAGTTGTCATTTTAGCTAAGGCTGCTAAGGACTAGCGCTGAATCAGGTGATCTGGGTTCGGTTATCGGTTCAGCTTACGATTTGTTTTAAATTAATCAAAACTGTTTAAATTACATAGAGCCAAACCAATATTTAGTTGCATCAACCAAATCTTTGTTTGGGTCAACCAAATAAAAACAAAATAATTTGTTTCAACAACGAAATATTTCATTGCCCCTATACAAACAAGTAATTTGGTTCCACAAAACAAGCATTGTTAGATTCAACAAAACGTTCTTCTCAGTGCGAATGTCATCTTACAAACACGCAGGACTTTTATAATCATAAGTAGGGGCAGCGATATTTCGCGAAAAGATTTCGAGACAAGATACAGTCCAAAGCACTGTAGGGTCGTCCAGCTTCTTTGATTGGCTAAAAAATGTTCTCGCCCGTGCTAACCGTTTGCACACGAATCACGAAGGTTCAGTGTCGGAGTTACTTAGTCCTGAGTGGCTTGGTCAAAGATGGACATGGCACCAGCAGCCAATGGAGTTATAACAACAGACTGAGGTATGTATATAGTATTGAAGTCTACTGTGTGCTCCGATTTTTACGGGAAAAATCACTGGCCCTTATCACAAGTGGTTTTCTGGTGTTTACTGTGCATACCATTATAGCCTATTACAGTGCAATGTCCCATATGTTGAACACTGTAACTGAACGTGTTAAAATACACATTATAGGGGTCCTTAGTCTGTGACAGGCCATTTTGGGTCATTACTAGAGAGATGAGAAATTCGCGAGTTCGATGACCTGTAGGCTTTCCATTGTCTTTCCATTGTCGTAAGTAAAATCATGCAAATATCACTGTTCATTGGTTGCTTGTTTTATAAGTGGAAGGCGGTGATTTGGTTTGCATTTCATTGTGTGTTTATTACTGGCTCAGAGTTGTCGAGGAGGTGTAAACTAACGGTTAGACCAATAGCATAAGCTATACAAACGTACGAAGTTTTGAATTCTAGCTTTNGTCGAGGAGGTGTAAACTAACGGTTAGACCAATAGCATAAGCTATACAAACGTACGAAGTTTTGAATTCTAGCTTTTCCCGAAATGAAACCGCGAATTTTTCAGGTCTCTAGTTATTACTGTATTGTAGTAAATTTAATATACTTTTTAAACATATTTTTTGTTAGAATTGTCATAGAAACATGTTTCAAATTTTCATTTATTTGTAATGACAAACAGCGTGTGATGGGTGTATTGGGAACAATGTTAAGTAAATAGTTTCAATCTTTCTATGTTGTGTTAGAAAGGACACGGAAAGAAGGAACGGGTCGTGATTGATAGTGAAATGGGTGTTCCTTTTTGTAAAGGGTCCTTATTATGAAACTGTTTGACATGTATGTAAAGAATTATATTAATCTAAATATATTAAAAAAATAAGTGAGGTGCAACAAACGAGGCACTTGAAACCGACAAGTATGTTCGCTATTTCTTGTGTCGGGAGCGCCTGACTGGCTATGACGTTTTGGACCCGCGGTCTTTGAAATTCTGTTGTGTTTTCACACTCGCTGTCTGAGAGCCACCTTGCGAGGCCGAGGGCGTCTCACGAGGGAGCGAGACCCGCGCTTTAGTTTTGTCGATAAGTTCTTCGCTGGTTGATAGGCGCCCTGATAGGTCGAGTTTCAACGCGAAGAAGCGGACCAGATCGCGCGTCGTCGAGACATCGATAGAAGTGAGATGAGCAACAGCGAACCGATCGCGCGTCGTCGAGACATCGATAGAAGTGAGATGAGCAACAGCGAACCGATGGCGCGTCGCCGAGACATCGATAGAAGTGAGATGAACAACAGCGAACCGACTTTCGGAAGCTGGGCAACCATAATGAAAAATCAGCGTGTTTGATTTCTAATTTAACCCCGTCAAGAAGCAGTGAACATTTTTAATCAATCACTGAGGTTACAACAAATATGTGCATGTCTCGCTTAAAACCAGAACCCGATGAGGTACAGGAAAGCAAACGTCCACACAAGTCGCCAAGTATTAACCAGAGTACATTAAACAGGACTCAATGTCTCCTGGGGCACTGGTATGAAAATATAAACCACTCGTCACTCGGTGCAGACATTAATTGAAGTTAAAAAATATTCTTAACAGCCTAAAAAGTCGTCTTGACGAAGTAACCTAAATTATTCTTTTAATTTCCATTCCTAATTTCAATTGCTCAAGTCATTTTTGGGACCATCTAGATTATTGATTTGAGTTGAGAGATTTGGGCGGCTATTAACAACGAGGTCTGGAGAGCCGATGAGGGTATAAAGAGGTGAGAATGGAGCAGTGCCGGAATGAAAAAACGGGGGAAACGGGAGATCCCCGAGGAAACCCACCGACCAGCGACATCGACAGGCACGATTACCACTTGCGAAAATCCGGGAGTGGCCCTGTCGGGGATTGAGCCCGGTTCGCCTTGGTGGGAGGCGAGCAGTCTAACTGCTCAGCCACCGCGACCCTCATCTAGATTATGTTAATTCGTAAACTAAGATATCGAATGACATGGTGATGCACTTAAATTTGCCGAAGTCAATAGTTGACTTTCAATCAGAGGGAAGGAACTGTTAGGGAACACACTTCAAAGAGTAATGAAGCATATAATTACAGAATATGTTGCATGCTCAGCACGTAAAGAGCGGGCGAGACAGGAAGCGACTGGAGACATTTCGTGAGCCAAGCTAAGGATTGGAGACCTGCGAAGGACAGAGTTAGCAAGAAATTACATTTATTGCGCTTTAGGAAATAAGTACCACACACAGCGATGAACCTTCGTCTTTCATTTCCAAGTTTGCAAAGCTTACGTGCGCATGAGAAGCATCTTGTTGCTAGAAAGTTCAAATCATTAATTAGTCTGTTGAAATAGATGGCTTCTTTAGACTCGTATCCAAAATGTGTTTGTACTTTGCCTTACCTCTTCTTGGATACCGTGTTTCTTATTAACGTAGTTTTCACTTATTTGGGCCCTCAAATAATTTAATACAAAAGCTGGAAACAGGCTGGGATCCCCAATGCATTACCCAGTGTAAAAATTCGTGGCTCTTATAAGAAAACTAACCACGCTTAGAAATAAAATAATTAATCGTTATATAATAACCGATAAAGAAAGAACGAGTTCAGCTATTTAAATGTTTACAGAGATGACACAAAGGAACCCTTCAATGATAAATCTACAAATCTACTTCATTCAGCTGTAAAACCTGTAACCAAATTATCACTAAAAAAAGTAACTCATAACATTACCAGCCAATGCAAAGCCTCATATCTTGGAAGCATTGTGCAGATGCAATTTCCACTTTTAAACATGTTGTAGACAAATCCATGGACTTCAATAAACCCACATGTATATGTTTTATTGGCTCAGAAAACTTCTGATGTTTAAATACATGTTACACCTACTTTACAATCGCACAATACCAACTTACCTTATAAATACTATAAAATATATAGATCTATATTCAAAAAAATTTAAACCAAAGTTAATAAAATCCATACCAGTCAATAGTGGAACCAGAGAGGTTTGTGCTTGCACAAATTATTATACATTTTTTAACACACTCGGAAATTATCTAAGGAAGATTATCTCATCGGGAAACAATAAAAGCCCTACAGATTCCTTGTAAAAATACGATTTACACTAGAACCAAGCGTGAAAAAGACTTAACAGGAAGTGTATATCAGTTATTTAAGAATACAATTAACATAAACACTGGAGAGCCAAAAAAACTGGTTTAGGCGTGCGTATGCAAATAACAGAGGTATGGAACCTATCAGAGTAACGCGATGCGGTCGTCAGCGCCTATATAAGACAACAAGCGTCTGGCAAAGTTGCTAGATCGGTTACTGCTGCTACAATGGCAGGTTATCAAGATTTAAGTGAGTTTGAACGTGGTGTTATAGTCGGCGCACGAGAGATGGGACATAGCATCTCCGAGGTAGCGATAAAATGTGGATTTTCGCAGACGACCATTTCACGAGTGTACCGTGAATATCGGGAATCCGGAAAAAGATCGTGAACGAACGGGACAAACGACGACTGACGAGAATCATTAAACGTGACAGACGTGCAACCCTTTCTCAAATTGGCGAAGATTTCAATGCCTCCTGCATACCTTCAGACATTAGTCGAGTCCACGCCACGTCGTCTTGCAGCACTTATGCGTGCTCGCGGGGGCCCAACAGGATATTAAGAAGGTGTACCAGTTTATTTGGCTCTTCAGTGTATATAGATAAAATAAGATGAATTTATAAAACTCCAGTAAAATAGATTATAACTTAAGTAAAGGGACGCAGGAACAAGCTCAAATGCAACTAGAAAAAACTTAGGAATCACGTAAATAAAAAAAATCGGAACTCTAGAGTGGGAAACTTTATTTGAAAGAGAAAGAAATGCAAATATAAGAAAATAATTTAAAGTAAAAATAATGCATGATTAGGCATACAGACGGAAATAGGACTAATGGCCATGTAACAAGAATGGAAGGGGAAATAATTGTGAAATTTTATATAGGCTGTTCACAGTTACTTCCAACTTTTCGTAGCCCTGCTAAAGTTATATTTACAGGATATTCCTCCGCCTCATACAAACAAAGCTTAACCAAGTACAGGAAATTACACTAAAGGGACAGCGCACTAGATTCGTGCTCATTCAGTGTAATATTATTTTGCATATGAACTATTTCTTACCAGGCATTACCAACAAACCTACTTTCTCCGTTTTATTTATATAAATTATAAATAAAATATTATAATTTATAGAAAGAATATAAGTAAAGTTTATATTAAAAAAATAAAGTACATTTGTGATAATTCATGTATAAAACGTTTGTAATACGTGGCATATTTAGGAAAAACCCAATTACGTCATGCATAGGGTGATTTTTCAAAGGTTTGATTTAAAAGGTATGAGGAAACCGCGAATAGACTATAGNCCAATTACGTCATGCATAGGGTGATTTTTCAAAGGTTTGATTTAAAAGGTATGAGGAAACCGCGAATAGACTATAGGGAATAGCTGCCACGTGGAACGAAAAAAGTAGGAAGACCGCAAAGAAGATGGAAAGACAACCTGGAAGTAGATGCAAAGAATATGTTGAAGGTAACAAACACTTTTAAGCCTAGGATGAAAGTAAGGCGAGGAAGTGGACTAAACCATTTATCTCATGAAATATGACACGTGTGAGTGTCGTTCATTTGGACCACATTGATTAATCCATCGCCGAACACACCATTCACTGTCATCTATAATCGATCACGCGGATGATAATGACACTGGAGTTACGGGGTGATCCTTGAATTAAGAGTAACTCCGCTTCAATCCAATAAACTCCTGGAAATTCCCGCCAATTTTCATACANTTGCAAAACAGCGGCAAATCAATATGCTAGCAGCCGCGAATATTTTTAATGAAGTTTAATGTTTGTAAGCAAGGACACTCATTGCCATAAAAGTTTCTGCGCCAGAAACAATAATTATATTCAAACTAATATTTTTAACTGTGATTGTGCAGACAAAAGAAAGACGTTATTAATTACAATTACATTTCACCAGGACTTCTTTCANGTTATTAATTACAATTACATTTCACCAGGACTTCTTTCAGCATGCCTGAGATGCAGAAAAATGCCATCTTCGATATTTTGGTGGAATACCATGTGCCGCAATACATGCGTCGATGTGTAAGAGTGTGCAAACCAAACAAACGTAACAGTTTTCGAACATTTTTGCTCCAAATCACTAACACTTCGACCGAGAGGATGCTGGCGTCTCATCTCGCCCCATAAATATTCGATGGGTGACACATCAGGTGACCTAGCAGGCGATGCAAGTGTTGACAAGTGCCGTAAACGCCATTGGGAAACAACATCTTCGTGATGGTTAGCGTTATCTTGTTGGAAGCTTGCCACTGGTCAATCAGTCAAGAAAGATAATACGTGGAGACGCAGGATATCTTCAACGTACCGCTATGAATAGTAACTATAGGTTGTTCACGGTAAACTGAGCACTTTTGAAATCCCTGCCCCTGTTTAAGATATACTTTTATACACATTGTGCATTCTTCCACAAATATGTAAAATTAACACTGCCATGGGCCTGATCACTTTATTCATGAGCCGTCTAAGTGAAACTGTGAAGTGATCAGAAAAGTAAATACTTTACATATTTATTAGTTTTTACATTTATACTCATTAAAAAAAGAAAGATAAGGAAATCATTTCACTTTTCACACATGCTCACTACACTTTTAATTAAACATTTAGACATGGAGCTACTTTCCCNATAAGGAAATCATTTCACTTTTCACACATGCTCACTACACTTTTAATTAAACATTTAGACATGGAGCTACTTTCCCTCCATCATTACCAACTTAACTGGGTGCATGCCAGTCAGTTTTCCCATTAAAATACACGCTAATAAGGACAGTGGCATTTTTCAAAGGTTGATTTCAAAAGTGCATAGTTACCTGTGAATAGCCTAAACCCTCTTCCACGATCATATACCACAGATCGCCAGATAACCACGCCAGTATCAGGAGACGTGTGCCATTGTAAAATGAGGCAGATAATTGTGGCGGTTGCCTGCGGTCCTTCAGACTTTAACAAGGCGGCTATACATTCCCCAATAAAAGTACGATTTGTCGATAAAGATAACACGTTGCTAGTCTGTAGTATTTTACATTGTTCTCTGCTGACACAACTGCCAACGAAGGCAACGGCGTTGAGGTATTAATGACAATACACACGAAGATAGTCGTGAGAGAAGATTTATCTGTGCTACTCGTCTGTAGCTGTTTCTGACAGAAATAAGGCGCTTTGGTTATGCTGCAATGTGTCTCTGGACGGCGGAAACAGCTCTTCTCGTTCATGCCTGGCAATCAAACGGTCCTTCTCCCTCTTTGCCTGTCGGAGTCTTCCAGAACTGGTCCCACGTGTATGGGAACCTTTACGTATCGATTGCTTCTAGCACAATCTGAGTGTGAAGTTTGAACGAAATTAAGGACACGTAACTCGTCGCGCCACCCATGCTGCCTCTCGCATCCATTTTACCTGTTCTCTCTCAAACTCCCTCGGCTGTTCATATGGCTGTTTCGTACGTCTTCTCGGGACGCCCATCGCTCATAAATCACACTTATTAAGTAACGTGCGTGTTACATCACCTACCCCGTTCTGAGGAATGTTTATATACGCCACACGAAGAGAGTTCTCGTACAATGCAAGTGCACGCTCCACCGTACGAAACTTCAATAGTTTCCGTATCATTGCCTGATGTGCACATTTATTGGGTTTCATGATTACCGAAAAGTTTTTACAGCGTCTGCAAATTTTTTTTGGCAATGAGTGTAAATGCAAATTGGTAACAAGTATTTTTTTTNCGAAAAGTTTTTACAGCGTCTGCAAATTTTTTTTGGCAATGAGTGTAAATGCAAATTGGTAACAAGTATTTTTTTTAGCACATTGCAGAGATTCCCAACTTGTCCGATCGGTGACCAAATTGTCAGACATATGTAGACAGTTACNTTTTTTTTAGCACATTGCAGAGATTCCCAACTTGTCCGATCGGTGACCAAATTGTCAGACATATGTAGACAGTTACCATCTAATAAAGTTACGAGTAAACTCTAATGAATCCTCGGAACTTTTTCGTTGTTACGCTGCGTTATTCCACTGTCTCAGACGTTGCATGAATATTCGTGAAAGTTAACATTTACAGCATATCGATGTATGTAATAATACGTGTGGCACACATTTAAATTTCGTAAAATAAAGATACAGTCGATGCTAGTAAATATTAGTGCAAAAGACAGTACGTAACATGTGTCACTGTTGGGATGCTAAAGGCAAAAGAATGTTTCAAAATACACAACTGAAGAAAATTTTTGCACCGCCTGTAATTTGGTTGCACGTTGCCACAGATTCTGTTTTGTTTTACGTATTCGTTGGTTTGTTTCGACAAGTCAGGGTTGGTATTCTGTACAGTGTCTTATTTTTATTCCATACTTTCTCTTGGGCCGTGAGCAATCTAGTACTCAGAAATCCCGGTGGTGTGTAAAACATTTCTTTGGGGTGCGTATTTCTATACCTTAAATTACTTATTATGCTATTTACTTTTGAATTATCAAGGACTAANACATTTCTTTGGGGTGCGTATTTCTATACCTTAAATTACTTATTATGCTATTTACTTTTGAATTATCAAGGACTAATGCACATAAAAAGAATAAAAGAAAAACCCGCCAACGGTACCAAATTACCTGCAAATACTTGTCGATTTAAGGCGTGTAAAAAGAGACCTGAAAAATTCGCGTTTTCATTTCGGCACAAGCTAGAATTCAAAACCCCGTACGTTTGTATTGATAATGCTATTGGTCTACCCGTTAAATTATACCTCCTGGACAACTCTGAGCCTATAATAACAAATACACAGTAAAATGCAGACCGAATCACCGTCTTCCGCTGATACAACCAGCAACCAATGAACAGTGATATCTGCAAGATTTTGCATACGAAAATAGAGTATAGCCTACAGGTCATTGAACTCGCGAATTGTTCAGGTCTGTATGTGTAAATCTCTACATTTTATTTATTTTATATATATTTCTCCATAAATTACGAGCATCGTACAGATTAAACAACTCGATATTGGGTCTGAGTTATTTTTGAAATCGTTACATTAATTTGGTGTTAATTTGAGTATAACCAAGACTGAAAGTGGTGGATGATTAATTTCGTTGATTTCACTTGCCGAAATACCTATTTTGGCCAATCTTCATAGACTCCCTAAAATATATTTTGTGATGCCGTACGCCATAACAGTTTTCTCTGATTTCTAATGTCAAGGTTTATAACTTGGAACCAGAAAATTTAGAGAATACACTTTAGGACAAGCTGTACTTCAAAACCCTCTACATTTATGTTAACGTTTGCTATTGGATCACAGTTTATCAGACACGCCCACGTGAACTCTGAGCCGAGAACGTACCTGCAAGGAAACAAAGACCGAATCCCGTGCCACCTGATTTGGGGTAAACATGNGTGAACTCTGAGCCGAGAACGTACCTGCAAGGAAACAAAGACCGAATCCCGTGCCACCTGATTTGGGGTAAACATGATTAATTCAGACAACAATAGAGTCTAACCTATAGGTAGGGGCAGTGACATTTCGCGAAAAGATTTCGAGACAAGATAGAGCCCAAAGTACTGTAGGGTCGTCCAGCTTCTTTGATTGGCTAAATAATGTTCTNAGATTTCGAGACAAGATAGAGCCCAAAGTACTGTAGGGTCGTCCAGCTTCTTTGATTGGCTAAATAATGTTCTGGCGCGTGTTAACCGTTTGCGCACGAATCACGAAGGTCCAGGGTCGGAGTTACTTAGTCCTGAGTGGCTTGGTCAAAGANACATTTCTTTGGGGTGCGTATTTCTATACCTTAAATTACTTATTATGCTATTTACTTTTGAATTATCAAGGACTAACGCACATAAAAAGAATAAAAGAAAAACCCGCCAGCGGTACCAAATTACCTGCAATTACTTGTCGATTTAAGGCGCGTAAAAAAGAGACCTGAAAAATTCGCGTTTTCATTTCGGGACAAGCTAGAATTCAAAACCCCGTACGTTTGTATTGATAATGCTATTGGTCTACCCGTTAAATTATACCTCCTGGACAACTCTGAGCCTATAATAATAAATACACAGTAAAATGCAGACCGAATCACTGTCTTTCGCTAATACAACCAGCAACCAATGAACAGTGATATCTGCATGATTTTGCATACGAAAATAGAGTATAGCCTACAGGTCATTGAACTCGCGAATTTTTCAGGTCTGTATGTGTAAATCTCTACATTTTATTTATTTTATATACATTTCTCCATAAATTATGAGCATCATACAGATTAAACAATTCGATATTGGGTCTGAGTTATTTTTGAAATCGTTACATTAATTTGGTGTTAATTTGAGTATAACCAAAACTGAAAGTGGTGGATGATTAATTTCGTTGGTTTCACTTGCGAAAATACCTATTTTGGCCAATCTTCGTAGACTCTCTATAATATATTTTCTGATGCCGTACACCATAAAAGTTTTCTCTGATTTCTAATGTCAAGGTTTATAACTTGGAACCAGAACATTTAGAGAATACACTTTAGGACAAGCTGTACTTCAAAACCTTCTACATTTATGTTAATTTTTGCTATTGGATCACAGTTTATCAGACACGCCCACCTGAACTCTGAGCCGAGAACGTACCTGCAAGGAAACAAAGACCGAATCCCGTGCCACCTGATTTGGGGTAAACATGATTCATTCAGACAACAATAGAGTCTAACCTATAGGTAGGGGCAGTGACATTTCGCGAAAAGATTTCGAGACAAGATAGAGCCCAAAGTACTGTAGGGTCGTCCAGCTTCTTTGATTGGCTAAATAATGTTCTGGCCCGTGTTAACCGTTTGCGCACGAATCACGAAGGTCCAGGGTCGGAGTTACTTAGTCCTGAGTGGCTTGGTCAAAGACGGACACGGCACCAGCAGCCAATGGAGGTATAAAAACAGCTGGGTTGTGTATATATAGTATTGAAGTCTACTGTGTGCTCCGATTTTTACGCGAAAAGTCACTGGCCCTATTTATAAGATANTGTGTATATATAGTATTGAAGTCTACTGTGTGCTCCGATTTTTACGCGAAAAGTCACTGGCCCTATTTATAAGATAATTGGGAAGAGGTGCAAATAAAACGATATTGAAGGCGATCTTTCACACTTAAATACAACTGAGCCAACTAGTTTAGTAAGTCACCGTGTCACTGTTTTCCAACCGGGGGAACCCGTACTTCGTCTGTACGGTCGAATAATTTATCGATAACTGTAGCGGGCCGTGCGGGAGTCGTTTTGAACGTTACAAATCATTCGGCATACGCACCCACACCAACAGATGGGAGCCTCTCCCCCCCCCCCNCCCTCGGCGTGTTCTGGACGAGTCGATCGCAGAGTGCTTTATGATCGATGGCCCTCGGCTGCTTGGAAACACCACCCCGGCGTGGATATATCTGTTCCTGAGCCGGTTCGCTTGCTCCACGCTTTCGTGCCAGGTGCGTTGTTTATTTCTCCTTTAAGAACGCCAAAATAGTGGCCACTTTAAATAGAGAACAACAGGCAGAGACGATGGTTTATCGCGCACTTGAAAAAAAAAATGTTTCGTTGAATCAAACAAACTTGGTTCGGTGCAGCCAAATTAATTGTTTGTAAAAGGGGCAATAGAATATTTGGTTGACGAAACCAAATAATTTTGTTGTTCTTATTTGGTTGCTCAAAACTAATATTTGGTTGGTGCAGCTAAAGATTTGTTTGACTCTAAGTACATGAAATAGTTTCGATTAAAATAAAAAAAAATTACTGAAAGCCCGATCTAGATTCGAACCTATGCCATTTGTGTCCGAGCGCTACGCTTCAGCAACGTCAGTTCAAGTAACTGATGATCAAACTGGCATGTTTTAAAATACATACATTTTAAAAATGGACAACGTGCGTAAGTAAATATTTCAAGTTATACAGCTTTACTTTTTGTTTGCTGTTGAACTTGTTTCGTTAGGATGTTTATACCAGTATTGAACTGTTACTTTATAATTGTTACAAACATACAAACAAACTCTTGAACAGTATTTTCCAACGAAGTCAATCAAATGAGTGGCCAAACAAATACATACAGTTAAGTCAACTAAATATTTTGTTGACAGTCAAATTTATTTTTGCGTAACACAGAGGTTTTGTTTGTTCAAGCGTGTATTAGATGAATAAAACTAATTTTCTTACTTTCCAAATTTTGTTTACTGAACAAAACATTAAGTTGGGGAAAGTAAATATATGTATTTGGCCCTATACAAAAACCTATTTTGCTGTCTGGAAAAAATCTTTCCCTTAGTACGGGGGAAGTAGACTGTTTCGTAGGTTATTATCTCTACATACTATAAAACAAAGTCGCTTATCCGTGTCTGTCTGTGTTTTTGCATAGTACTTCTAAATTACTTAATGGATTTTGAAGCGGTTTTCAACATAATTTAGAGAATTTATTAAGAAAGGTTTTGGTGTATAATACATTTATAAACCATAATAGATACATTTGATTAATGTACTACAGAATTGTAGCTCTCAAAAAGGCCTGCAGAAAAGTCCGCGATAGCATATATTTATATTTTAAANCGATAGCATATATTTATCTTTTAAGGGTAACCCACAGTAACAATTTTTGTCTTTCAAAGTATCGCTGTAAAAACTAAATTGTTACCGGGCGAAGCCGGGTCGGTTCGCTAGTAAATATTATTTATTTATTGGTTGTTGCACGTGTACGAAACTACTTTCCCGCTTCTTTGCCAGTGAAACTTCTGAAACTCTTCAACCCGTCCATTCACCGCGCTCACGACCGTGGAGAAGTTGCACGTGAAAGGTATTTATGACGGGCACTGTACACGGCAAGGCACAAGGCGCTTACTTGTGGCTAATCTGACTTGTGTAATTTTCTACGCCTCTTCGACGCNGCTGTAAAAACTAAATTGTTACCGGGCGAAGCCGGGTCGGTTCGCTAGTAAATATTATTTATTTATTGGTTGTTGCACGTGTACGAAACTACTTTCCCGCTTCTTTGCCAGTGAAACTTCTGAAACTC
Source organism: Clitarchus hookeri (assembly GCA_002778355.1). Taxonomy (NCBI): domain Eukaryota; kingdom Metazoa; phylum Arthropoda; class Insecta; order Phasmatodea; family Phasmatidae; genus Clitarchus; species Clitarchus hookeri. Next base: position 358,655 of record NQII01001390.1, on the reverse strand, counting down.
TTCAACCCGTCCATTCACCGCGCTCACGACCGTGGAGAAGTTGCACGTGAAAGGTATTTATGACGGGCACTGTACACGGCAAGGCACAAGGCGCTTACTTGTGGCTAATCTGACTTGTGTAATTTTCTACGCCTCTTCGACGCCGGCCGAACGAGTTAAGACTAAACCTTTATAATGGTCTGCAAAGCCAGAGAATAAGCAAGTACACAGAAGCAAAATAATGTGGCAGCTCATCTGGTGGAAGCGAACGCGATCGCTCATTGGCCGCGCAAAGATGGGAACGGGCCTCGAGTCTGATTGGCTATGGCACTTTATGGCATATTCCCTATTGGTCGATCTACCGTCTGGTAATTAGTCTCCGGGAACTGATTGGTCGATTGACGAACGACGTTCCGCCGTACTGCTGGCTAGTGAGGCCATTTTGCCGGGGCGTGTGTGGGGCTGGAGTTCGCATTCACGCCGTCATTTCACCTCTGTATTCTTAGGCACTCTTTGACGAAGCGCATTGCCCGGTCAAAATATGCATCATCAAGTCATAGAAGGAACATAACGCTAAGAGTGCTCTGTACACACGTTGGCTCAAAACATTTTCGCGAGTTTCCAGTCTCTCAAAAAATTGTTAAGTATGCCAAAGTTAAATGACATGGCGGTTTACTTTGATGTGGGTGTAACTATTCCCTGATTGGCTGCGCGAGGGCTCTGGGAACGGAGAACCTTGCGTCTGATTGGCTGTCCAACATGTAGCTGGCAAGGGGACGGCGCTTTGCTGGCGCGTGCGGCTGGAGTTCGCGTTACAAGAGGCTCTTTCACCTCTGTATTCTGTAGTATTCTATGTCAAATGTGTGCGACAAACATGGCATTCAGGACGTGTTACGGTTCTCGCAATGGTGTCTGTTGGCTTCTCACTCTAATTCACCGCATTTAGCCTGAGATTCCCCTTGTGTTAGTAAGCAGTCAGCTACATTACAGAGTAGTAACTATGGCCTACCAGTCTCTGTACAAGAGATAATCTGTGGTATGTTATATGTTGCAATATGAAGACGGAAGCATTGATTGAAGACTTACCATCTGTAACACTGACTGCATCGTCAACAGCAATGGACTCTGGAGATTCGCTCCTTACATCACGACGACATGAAAGTAGTCATTGCATGTTTGCTCGCAGTGATAGTCTNTGGACTCTGGAGATTCGCTCCTTACATCACGACGACATGAAAGTAGTCATTGCATGTTTGCTCGCAGTGATAGTCTGAATAGACGTACCAAGAAGTGCAAAGATAATGTTTTTTGTTCATCGGGTAGTGAGTGGATGTATTGTAGCAAGACATTTACTTGTATCCTATCAGACATTTACACACACATACACTATACACTGTAAATTTTTTTTTTTAATTTTCACTGAGAAATTGTTTGTCATTTTAACAAATGCTTGTAACAGTACAAAGATATCTCTTGTGAAACTACTCGTTCGTAAAACTACGAGTGCCGTGTTTGTAATAGACCTCAAGAAATGTTTGCACTGCACTTACCCGTATCCACGAACTTCAGGAAAATGGCAGATACTCAACAACGTTTGTGGAAAAACTATGGGTGATGTTAAGTGTAATTGCGTGTAAAAAGAAATGTATTGCAAGTTTGAATAACGTAAAACACTTAAAACAACTCAAATAATCATAATAAAACGACTGTTTCAATAAAAACGTGACCGTATTACTCATTAACTGTTTCCTAGCTACACATAACTCTTAAATTGGCTCTCAAGACCTCGTTGTTAAGAGACGTGCAAATATCTCAACTCTACAACAGAACTCTTAAGATGAAACAAATATATTTTTATTAATCAATTAACGTTATATTATTTTGTACGCACTATNCTACAACAGAACTCTTAAGATGAAACAAATATATTTTTATTAATCAATTAACGTTATATTATTTTGTACGCACTATATTAACTATAAATTAAATGATCAGTTCGTAAGTAAATGAAGTTGGCTTTGTGTTTAAGTCACCATGCTGGCGAAGTACACATTTTTTTTTCGTAAATTAAATTTTGAAATATTATTTTTAGTTATCTATTATTAATTCATTACATTTGTCTTCTAGAAAAAAAATGTTATGTACACTTTTCAATAACGTAAGATACAAGGGTATCATTTGTAATATTGCAAATATGTGTTTTGCAGATTTTACAAGAAAACTGTTTGTAGTTTTACACGGGATTTTCTTAGCAACTGGGTTTTCAAGGATTTTTATTATAAAAGTACAACCTTTTTTTTCGGGTTTATCGTCTTTTTCAGTTCTCTACATACTCACATTTACGCACATTCGTCTGTAGAATATACACATATATAGGAAGGTTACGACTGGTCCTGTACCTCGAACAGCATAACGATGCAAGTTTACCTCAAGAAATAAAAATGTTAGTTTTATAGATGTTCAAAGCCACCATCACATTCGAACACTTTGAGTGCCGCTGACGTAGCGTTACGTTGCCTGAACGTAACTGAGTTGTATGGAGTCGGCCGTAACGTTACGACAGTCCCGTTCTTTAAAGACATGGGCGAAGAAATTTCAATTCGCCAGAAGTTTCCGCAAGGTTCTCTGCAACGTCATAATACGACATCAACACCTATAGTGTAAATTACTCAAATGAATAGGATGGGTTGTATATTATTCAAAGCATTTGATTGGGACACTGATGGTCATGCAGTTGTGCATATATGCGAATCACTTCTAGGTTGTCGTAACTGTCACTAAACCTGTACCGCACTCACACTTTAATTTGAAATGCGTGTAAGTAGGGACACCCGAATTTCGCGCGAAGAATTGCTGTCAAGCTGTATTTAGAAACACGTTAACTCGAATCCAGTTTCGCGATGAGATGGTTCCAACGGCAGCGCGTCCTAGGCACCTACCCGCGTATCACATCCGCTATTTGAAAGTAATTCGTGTGAGCACCTCTTTGCGACGGTACAACCTTGTACACGACGTCTGTTACCCATCCNACGCTATTTGAAAGTAATTCGTGTGAGCACCTCTTTGCGACGGTACAACCTTGTACACGACGTCTGTTACCCATCCGGAAATAGAGCACACAGTGACCACCTCTGAGGCAGGTAGGTTATATATCTAAAGAGATTGCCTTGCGACTGTGCAAAGTGGTCACTGATTAAAGAAATGTCTTAAACCCTGTCTTTCAGAAGCGTTTATGTGACGCTATTTCCGTGCATGTATTTCCTCACTTCTGCGGGGAAGAATGAGTTCTTAAACTGCGGATACTTAATATCTCGGTTTACTAAATGTTTCGTAGCTGCTTCTGTATGAAGCACCATATCGCAGCTACGTCTGTAACGGGGGTTATCTTTCGTGCGCCTCACTGCGTTGTGACAGTACTCGTCCAGGCCAGCTTTTTCTTTATCTCTTGGAAGCAACCTTTTCGGACAAATGCCGGTGATTACTTTCACGTCTTGACCTCTTCCAGGCGTAATGGACGTCGCCAGGCCAGGCAGAAAGGCGCTGTGGACGAACGAATCATTCTATCCCACGCCTCGTGCGACGACCCACCTCCTAGGTATCGATTGTCGATGTCGCCAAACAAAACGACCTCTCCGCCGTGTGCCATTGATCCGCCGAGGTAGGACGTCAAGACTACGCGATTCTTGCGCGCAGCTGCTACTCCTGACACGAACCTTTGAAAGAAGAAATTCCTCCCGCCCGTAACAGCTTGTAGTTTCGTGTATCGACACCTAATGACATTACATTTTATAAAGTTGGCAGCGAGTGCTGAAAAGCAATTTTTAGTTTCGACGTCTTACTAAAAAAATTGTGACTATTAAAATGCGGTTATTTTCATTTAAGGAATCTCATAATTAAGAGTTGGTATCGTAGAAACATACTTACTTCTGTATCAATTGACAGAGCCATTTCATCAATCCATGAGTAGTAACTTGCAAACAAAATTCACGTTTGCCAGTACAGTAGACTTCACCTTTATATATATATATAAAACACCATATTATATATATATTATATGGTGTTTTTTTTCTGCGCAGCTCATTAACCCGACGAGATATCGTTGTGCTCTTTCCTTCAAAATTCTGTCTACATAAATTCTTAAAAACTGAATTTCAGTCTTTTTTTAATTCGTTCTCTAAGGCGGCAAAAAGGCGTAAAACGCGTGTGAAACCGCGAACAAAAATTTAGTACTGCCAAAAAACAAAAATGTGCAAAAATATTTTTTAACAGTAAACCAAAGTTTATTTAACATTCCCTTTAAATAAATTAAGATGAGGTGCTATAAACAAAACAACCACAAAGAATGTATTTCTTTGCTATGAAGAAAGCGTTTTTATAGTGTACTCGAGAAGGTATTTCTTTATAATTATTTTTTCCAACGCCCCCGCTTTATGACGGGAAACTAGTCGGTAACGGCTTTTATACGATACTCCCGTTAGCATTCTCATAAAAACGACATAAACATCCATGGATTACCTGGCATACTAATCCGATATTTCGTGATCATCGAAGCCTTAGCGATTTCGATCATGTAAGTTGTTTCGGGTGAAGAAATTATACCTATAAATACACAACCCATCATTCGAACCAGTGACCTTTGGCCTATCAGCTTGGGCAGTTAGTTGGACTTTATTGTCGGATATTGTGATATTTTTATTGCTCTAATGCAAGATGGCTACGCAAGAGTATCAGCAGCTCAGAACAAAAAAAAAAGACCTAACTTGTCTCCAAATAAAAAAAGAATGGCAGGGTTTTTTTTTCTCCTGAAGGCTACCATGTAGTTACAGATTCAATATCTGCACCAACAACTCCTAAAAGTGGAAGTGTTCTACTACGCGATTTGTAACGATTCGTCCGTAGCATCTGGCCGATAATGGATAGTTTTCCAGACGCACGAACGTAGGAGTGATTTATCACGGGGAAAAAAGAGCACTTGTGTCGCTAGCTACTCTTCCGTGACTGGCGGTTGTCTGAGTAATAGGTATTTCTTCATTTGATTGTGCCTGGCGTTCAACGTCTGTAATTTTCTTTAAAAAAAAAAATGTATATTTTTTTTTGTCGTAGTAGACTTAACATTTCTCATTGTTTCTTGCAGTAGTTTGGTTGGACAATCTTTGATTCGATATACACTGGCGTAATGGTTTTTTTTATATTTTTGTTAACGTAGACGAAAGATCGATTTCTTCAACCTTCGTTCCCTTAAATGTGTTGCGGTTGCAGACTTGATAACACTACTGTATAGGACTCCGAACCAATAAAAAACAGCGAGTACTCAAGCGCAGAGTTCCGCGTGGCCAGATCGCAGACTTGATAACACTACTATATAGGACTCCGAACCAATAAAAAACAGCGAGTACTCAAGCGCAGAGTTCCGTGNATAACACTACTGTATAGGACTCCGAACCAATAAAAAAACAGCGAGTACTCAAGCGCAGAGTTCCGTGTGGCCAGATCGCAGACTTGATAACACTACCATATAGGACTCCGAACCAATAAAAAACAGCGAGTACTCAAGCGCAGAGTTCCGTGTGGCAGTGAAGGAAACAAAAATTATCCATGATAAAGTTTGGCATGTTATTTCCATATTATTAAGTTTTAAGATCGAGAGAAGACGGAAGGTATGACAATGCCAGCTACAAATGCCATTGGACGTGTTAGTTCCTGTACCGGCTATAGTAAGTAGACGATTTGTAACATACGAAAGGAGGGCAGCGTGAAGAAATTGGAACGAGCGCAATCGAGTCACCTCGTAAAAAGCGCACGCCACCTGCAAATAATATTATAATGGATGATATTATGGATAGGCGTGTTATTAGCAGGAAATTTCAGGAGTATTTTGAGATCAGAAAAGAAGTTCCAACATTGCGGAAACTATTAAAATTCTGCAAGCAAGAAATTCAGTTCACAGGAGGCAGAGAAACGCTTCCAAAGATAGTGAAGTCAATTGGATTTATATTTGAAATGTGTAAGAACAAACTATATTATTAAGGCGTGCTTTCTTAGAACACTAAACAGAATAGAAAAAAAAGACGAACATAAAACGGTTGTGTGTGTGGATGAAATGTGGATCCACACACACTATACTGTCTCCAAGTGTTGGCAGAGCGATGATGGGCTAGGAATGTAAGTAAACAACACTCCTGGACAGCGCTTTGTTATTGCGCATACTGGTCGGTAGATGGGATCTATCCCGGGTGCTTGCCTCATTTATGATTCATCGAACACGTCTGAGTACCATAAAGAAATGAACTATGAAAACTACTGTAAATGGGTTACAACCCAACTGACACCTGAGTTACGGCGAAGAAGCATTGCTGTCCTCGACAATGCACCCTACAAGACAACAAACCGCCTTCCACCTACAACTATAAATCAGACATACAAACATGGCTGCGAGATAATAATATACGATTTGACCAAGAAATTAAAAAACCTCAACTTTTCATTCGTGCGAAACAATGTCGACAGAAAATATCATACTGCACTGACAAGATATTTTTAGCTGCTGGCTTCACACCTCTGCGATTACCAGCGTATCACCCGGACCTAAATTCCATCGAACTAATCTGGAACAGGATAAAAGCTCACTAAAGTTGCTGATAAAATGCGCGTCGTGTTTCTCTGTCAACACTATAAACATTGACAAGATAAATGGTCGAATCTGTAACAGTGATTGACTGGAAACAGTCTTGTCTGAAGGTGAAAGAAATACAATAACTGTACTGGAAACGGGATGCATTGATAGAAGACGAAATCGTGAGCATAATAACGAACCCAGGAATCCACAGCAGCAGCGACGATTTTGGAGAAGACACGGCAACAGCTGATTCAGAGACAGACACGGCAAGCTAGACGGAGCACAAATAAGCAGACGTGTGCACGGACACGGCTCGAGGTAACATTGAACAGCTGCAAGAACGACAATCCTGCCGTTTACGCCCGTCTTCCCCGAAGAAACAAACAGCCTGCGTGTGCTTTACGAGTACGTTAACTTTTGTATGCGGAGTTACTACACACACATGCTACAGTGGCTTATACGCCTGTGCGTATCGTAACTACCAGACGGATACGATTACAACGTGTGTTGCGAAATGGAATTGGGTATCAATGTTTCCTGTTCCAGTTGTTATTTTCCCGTTATTTAGATTATAGCGAACGGTGAATAGTGCTTTCGTTTGTGCTTTTAATTAATATATTCCACATACATAAATATTCTGACAGATCAGTAAATAAGTACGGGCGTGTATACTGTAAAGCATGCTTACGATTTTCCAAAATGGGAATGCTCGTTGACCCGCGTTAGTGCTTCAGTTGTTCTCCTCGGCTGACTGTATGGCGCTGACGTGTTCGTTACTAGTGGCGCTCTGTTGTGCGGGACTCCACTTGCCTTGGCGGGGTTATACGCGGGGAACAGCGAGCCATTGTGTATACACAAGGAGTGAGTATGCCGCGTCGAAGAACACAACAACCATACGAACAGATTAGCGCCACAGACATCTGGTGTGCATGGCGATTACGAACATGCAGTTGCATCAAACTCCCCCGCTCAGAAGTTCAGGCATGTGGCACATAAATCTGTGTCCAAACGCACTGTTCGTCGCCGAACGCAGCATCAGTGCAGCTTGTCCAGGCGTCCATTACTGCAGCTGCCACTGACTGCTCACCGTAGGCTGCAATGGTGAGTGAAACTTCGGGCCTGGATGGACGAATGTCACGCCATCGTCTTCTCCGATGAATCTCGCTTCCGCTTGCATCAACACAATGGTCGCTTTTATGTCTGATGCCACCGTGGCGCACGCCTGGCCGAGTCCTGTGTTATGCGCCGTCAGTACCTGGAGTTATGGCACGGAGTGCCGTTGTATTACAGTCCCGCTCGCGCATGGCCCGCATCGCTGATACGCTGATGAGAATACCGTTACCTCGTACCAACAGGACATTCCGCTACCGGGGCATGTGGCGCAAATCATACGACGGCTCTTGGACGACCACCATGTGACGATGCTTCCTTGGCCTGCACGTTCACCAGATCTCTCACTCATCTTAAATGCGTGGTCAATGGCTGGAAAACGACTGGCCTGCAACAGGACATTCGCAGTCACAACTGATGAACTTTTGGCACGAATCAAAGCAGCATAGGCGGAGGTACCCCAGACGGACACCCAAAGTCTTTTCCTCGCAATGCCGCTTCGTGTAGCAGCGGTTAAAGCCACCCGTAGTGGGCTCACACATTACTGATTCCCCAACGTTCTGTACGTCATACCTTGCTGCAAGAAAAATCATGCTATAGTCTATTCGCGGTTTCTTCACACTTTTTGAATCAAACATTTGAAAAATCACCCCATGTATGACGTATTTAGTTATTTCTTAAATATGGCATGTATCACGAACGTTTTACGCCTCTGCTAACATGAAAGTATATTTTATTTTCGGTAAATTTTAGTTTTACCTGTATTTCATTTATAAATTATAATAATTCAATTGTAGTAAATATGAAGAAAAACAGCTAGAAAACATGTGTGTTGGTAGCGCCTAGTAAGAAATAGTTTTAATGCAAAATATATTTACAAATGAGTGTGCACAAATTCGGTGCGTTGTCCTTCGGTGTAATTTTTTAGACTTAGTTAAGCATAGTTTGCACGAGGCGGAGGAATATTCTGAAAGTAGAACTTTAGCAGTGCTTTAGAAAAGTGTGAAGTTACCGCGAATGGATTATACCTGTGTATGATGGGTATTCTGGTCATTAAATCTGGTTGTGCCAGTTCACGTCTTTAATTAGTATTGAAATTTTAATGAGGAACAGAGTATTTGACCACGCGTTCATCTCATGTTGACTTGAGTGCACATATTTAATTTTAGCTTTCCTGTCGGTGTTTATTACTTACCAAGTAATCCAAAGAGTCCCCAATAAACTGTAGTCAACGAAAATATAGGTTATTCACGGCAAATTGAGCCTGTTTTAAACCCATCTTTTGATCTAGATGTCTTCCTATTTGTACCCTTCCGCAATAGATATAATTAGTATTGCCGTTTACCCCGTGACTCTATGTATACGCCAAAAAAGTGCAAATGGGGAAATTTTGGAGCTTTCAAATTACTAATGTCCCATTTCTGACACTAAAGTGGATTAAATAAACAGAAAATAAACTAAATAAATACAGTGTCCACAAATTTAAACACCACGCCTTTTATTCTATACGTGTAACTACTATCACTGATCGCTGCAAATTTTACCAAGAGTATTTCAGTAGGTGCTTAAGTTAAATATTTGCAGTTACCGGCAGTAATATGTTCAAAGGTTCATATCAAAAGTGCTTAATTAAACACGTACAGCCTAGTATAATGTGAATGCACACGAGTACACTAATTAACACAGTGGATTTTGCAGTGCTCTCAACAGTAACTCACCATTTCTCCTCTCCTCCTTCAGTCTTGATGTCTGGAATGTTGGGAATTTTCTTGTTTAGGAAAGCGGAGGATATCTTGAGCAGGGCCTGCAAACAAACAAACAAAACACTATCGTTACCGACTAGCAATCCAATCACGAAAAAGAATGACTGATAGTCCAGGCGACCTTGAATGCCGCGGGGGAGGAAGGAAATTGCTGTCGTGGAAAAAAAAAAAAAACAATGGAAAATGTATCCTAGACCGAGGGGGATTTGATTCCTTGGTGTAATTCACTTGCGCAATTCGGAAATGCCGAACGCCGTGCTTTATAACAGGAGCTCAGGCACATAAAACATTTGTCATGCTAGGAAATGTTTGTTGACATGTCGCTCTTGTATTGATCATTTTCTAAAATAATGATGCAGTCAAGGCCCTCGAACATTTTTATCATCTTTCATGGCAGATTTAATTTGTTTGCATTACTAACGACATATCAGCAAGAACAAATATACAAAGTTAATGACCAAATTTGAGTAGTGGCTAATTTCAGTCGTATTATTCACTTAAAACTAAAGAAATAATATGGTTATGTACAAAGTACAGGAGGGCTATTCAGTTAGTTTTTCCCATCGGGCGACTTAAAAATTATTACAATGCATTACGGGTCACACTCGCGTATTACAGCGATGTGGCTCTTTCATACAGTCAGTTTCTTTACGCGAGGATGTAATAAATGAAATTAATAATGTATAATTTTATTACAAGTTTTACAATAGTGATATAGTCAAATTTTAATTAGGTATCTGTACTCAAAATTATATAGCCAATTAAAAAAATTATTGCAGATATAATATTTAGTTCGCATGCCAGTCTGGCGAGTTTGGTGGCTGCATGTGGTCCGTGGACCGCTGATTAAGTAGCCTTGCACTTTTTCATGGATCATGGGCGTAAACATTTTACTATGGACAAATTAAGTCACCCAATTAACGATATACGCGGAGATAATGAAGCACAGAGTAACGGTAAAAGAAAGTATACTTATGTATTTCTTTTAATCGAATCACAGAAATGTGTACAAGATTGCAGTACTCTTCCCGCCCATCTTAACAGGCTGGATACTTAAATCAAGCAACGTTTCTTTAAATGGACCAAGAAAATGCGGAGCTTCTGAGATGGGGGCGTAGGCATGGTGATAAGGTAAACAACGGCAGAAAACGAAAGAGCCGAAAAGAACATTCGCTTTTACATTTCCCGATCGATAGAGAAGAAGTTTATTATGTTTCTAAATCAAGATGTCAGAAAATCGGCTAAAAATACCGATGCTAACCTGTTTGTGCTTGTACTGTTTGTTGTCGAGACTTTACAGAATTACGTCACGTATAAAGCACTGGCTTGACAGAGACTGAGCTGTCAGCACGCCGGCCTCCCACCTCGGTGACCCGGGTTGGATAGCTGGAGGGTCTGATTCAGGAATGTTGCATGGGAGAAATGTAACAGACGTTGCCGATAGCCGGCGGACCGTCTTCTCCACACTTCACCCCGTCCGTTCCTCCACCAATAATCTAACCTACACTGTAAACATTGTGTTCGAATTTTTACAAGAAAAAATTTAGAAACAATTGAAAAAAAAAAAAAATTCAGAACTACAAAAATAAATTTTTCTTGTAAAATTTGTAATATATATTTGTAATAATATAAATTAGGGGGGCCTGTTTTCCAACTTATATAGTCGAGAAGTGTAAATGAAAATATTTTTAGTATGCTCTCTAAAACAACTGTAATAAAATAATAAGACAGATGGTGGGAAATCTTTCAAACTGTATTCACAAAAAGAAAAAAAAACTACCGGCGTCGAAACTCAAATCAGCATATTTCGTGTTACAGCCTCATGCACATAACCATACGACCACCTCATGGCTATCTTTTGATGGTGTGATTGCATTGTGTTAATATGGGCATGGAAATTGTATCACCTCTTGGGCAGGATTGAACTAGTGATTTATAAAATTACTCCACTTCAAATTGACGTTAACACTGCAGGCGGATTGTACAGTTCCACAGTTGGAGTTTTGCAATTGAAGAATACATTGTTTTATGAATGGCTGCATCGGGGTGGCTGTTGCTGACGCTGCAACACTACAAGTTATCATTATTAGAAACCTGAAGGATTCGCGGATTCCTTTTGGGACAAGCTAGAATTCAAACCACATGCGTTTATATAACTTTAGCCACTGGCCCGTGTGGTATTTGACACTTCCCGGAGAGCGCTGATCCAATCGTCGTCTTCCACTATGACAGCAGGCAACCAATGTGCAGTTTATGTCGGCATATTTGCAAATAAGACTGTAGAGTCAAGCCTGCAGGTCACTGAACTCGCGAATGTTTCCGGTATCTAATCATTACAATTTGTCCGGTTGGTTACAAAATAACTGGCCACGTAAAATACACATAGCAGTGTGATCGCGTGAGCTTATCTATCCTGGGAACGTAAAGTAAAAGGCAATTAAGTTTTTGCTCTCGAAAGAACGTTAAAAGCGAACATTACCCTCCACCTCCCAAAAATTATTCAATGATTATTATTCATAAGCACGTCATTCGAAAACACATTCGCTTATTTAAGTGAAATAATTATAACATTATTTATACGTTTGTAACTTGTTCTTTGCGATTTAGAGTGATTCCTGGAAATAACTACATTTTCAAGTATGTACTGCAATTTTGGCTCTTGTAACGTTACAGGGAAGACATTTCACAAAGGGCACTATTGTATTTTTTTACAAAAGTTTGTAAATGTAGAAAAACATCCCATTAAAATTTACAAAACATATTACAATGAATTTAAACTGTTCTACGCGTGGAAACAATAAACTCATATTTTCTTCGAATTCAAATAACCGTGTTTATATCTACGTTAAATGATTTAACTAGTTTTGAAACGCCACGCCTTTGATAACACTAAGAAAATGATGAACATGTCACACTTGAATGGCATAACTACAAGATGACTAATACAAAAAAGAATATTATTTTAACCGAAAGGGAAGCCAATAAGAAAACATATTTTCAGTAGTTCTGTATATTAATGAATCAAATTTGGAGTATAAAAGGAAATGACGAAAGCTGGTAGTAAATAATTTAGCATAGACATTTACTTCCTATAATGTAAATGAGTTTTAATTTTTTTTAATATTCACCATAATATTATGTACGGAAGACTTAGAATTTTCGATGATGCTAATAACATGGGCATAAAATTCCAGAACAATCATTACTATGTATCGGTAGATTTTTGTTAGAATCGATAAGTATCGATATACGGAAACATCGAACATCCTTAACGTCGACCCGGCAGAGGCGCTGCGCGGGTGGCCCGGCCTGCGCGAAATTAATTCAGTTCGCTCCGACAAAGGGGCTAGGACCATCCCCTCAAGGCGGCCCTTGGAAAAGGAGGAACTGTTGGCGCATTCAAAGACAGAATATAATTTGCTTTGAGACTTCTGCTCATGCTTTCTCTCCCGCGCCGAATGAACTTCGACGTTCCACTCTGCCATTTGTTCACTTCCTTCCCTGTTCACAAGCTACCGCACTTTCTGTAAATTCTCATTCTGCGTCGTCGTTTAAAGGTATCTCCAAATTAAACACGAATTTTCCTACAAACCGTGTTTCAATATTTGACCGTGTTATTTATTATCACACTATACATAGTTACCGTTAGATGTAGCCTATTCGCGTTTTCTTCACATTTTTAAAATCAAACCTTTGAAAAATTATCCTATGTATGACGTGTTTGGTTGTTTACTAAAAATGCCACGTATTACAAACGTTTTATAATAGTGCTAACCTAAAAGTACCCTATTTTTAGCTAAAGTTAATTTTTACTTGTATCCTACCCATAAAAAATAATATTCCATTAATAATTAATATTAATAAATATAGGGAGAAAAATGCGTGTTGGTAATACCTAGTAATAAATCGTTATTATGGAAAATAACATTACACTGAGTCCGCACGAATTCGGTGCAGTGTCCCTTTGGCGTAATTTTCTATACTAGAAACTTAAACAAGGCTTCAGAAAAGTCTGAAGTGACCGTTAACAGCCTATAAACAGGAAGTTTTATATCTAAGAATTGCACTAGTTGTCACAAACGAAATTAGAGTTTTATAATATATAATGTATAAATGATGGGGCAATAGCTGTTAGTGCACTTTCACAAATATATATATATATATTAGCAAGAAAACGGAGAGAAATGTCAATAACACAGACAAGCCGCAGAGACGTCTGTCTCGAGAGGTGCAAACAGCAAGTCAACGGAAGCAAAATCAGACACGAAACAATTTAAAAGCTGATAGCACCTGTACGTAGAGGAAGTTGCCAGGTGGCAGTGTTCGCTAAGGTGCTGCGCTAATGTGTCTCGTGGTTCATGACCGTACCACTTCACTGATCAGAATTTGAGCATCGAGTCGATATCCTAGCGATTCGAAGACAATTGTGACAAGGAAATCCGTCTGTCTTACACTTTTCAGTTCCTGGCAGCAGAGCAGGTAAGAATACAGAAGTGAAACAGGCCCAGCAGGTGCTGTGAGCTCCAGTCACACACGCCAGCTAAATGGCGTCTCTGAATAGCAATACACCAGGGGCCCTGTTCTCTAACTTGAGCTTGCTGGAAGACAGTCAACGTGATCGTCTTTATCATAAAGAAGGCCGGGCCATAACGATCCGTACTCGTAAGCGTCTTTATGTGGTATTCTGTAAGCCGTATCTTTATCGATATCTTTGTGCAAAGATGTACGTTTGCCAACGCTGCGGACTATGTTCTGAAAGCAACGATCTGCTTTTGAATTATACTTTTTTTCCGTTTTTGCAGAATGCATTGTTTCACAAAGTGTGTTATTATTGTAGATTTTTAACTATAAGTAAAATTTATTTCTTAATGTATTTTCGAATAATACTTATAAACTAAATTTACTTCTTTCTATGGAAGCAATATTACAGGTGGTACTAGTTCATTTTCAGCATCACGAGATAGCAGCACTGACCCGTGGCCGAATCCGTCACTTCGTAGTTACGTTAAAACGAGAGTTTCGCTAGCGAGTTATAAAATATACTCCTTAAATGTATTCCAGGCACTTTTTATTTGTGCGTAAATTATAACGGTTCTCATTTCTAGGGCATTTTAAAACGTTTTCTTTTCTGTAAGACGTATTTGTAGAATAAACCTCAACACGTCGGCCAATTTAGTTCCACTTTCATTCATAAATACACCTTGTTGACCGGTCTTTATATAAAGACAAGGGACTCGAAAGACCATCATGGAGACATATTTAGTTAAAGAATGCAATTTCGCCTCATAAAGATAGTTAGGCGGTAATTTTATTTTTATAGAGACAGTAAAAGGTTATAGAGAATAGGGCCCCGGAACTCCGTTCGTCTAACAGCGACTGGCAACTTACTCGCCAGCCGGTAACTCAGTCATCAGGGAAACGTTTCACAAAACGCGGTAGCCAGCTAGACGAAAGGCCAGTTCCCAGAGCCTTGCGCATGCCAATCAGCGAATGGGTACCCCAACGTCAAACACCACTCTACTTCGCCTCTGTAGACTTATCCACTCTGTAGCTTAGCCGTTCGACGTCACAGCCAGTGTGCGACATTACATTTCGCGAAGGTCCTTACAAGTTCAAACAACTTAGATAGTATGTAACAGTCTACAGAAATTTCTTTACTTGTGTTCCGAACAGCAACGTGGATATAAATTTTGCACATTCTCAGGAGACAGAACTCTTTCTTATTTTTCAGAAAGCTCTTGGGAATCAGTAGTGAGCAGTTATACACTTGCTGTGCTTCGATTTAAGTGCCGCCTTTTCTCTTAAAACGAACCTAATATTAAATTTAATGAGGTATCCGTCACAACACTGTTTTTTTTTTCCTGTAAACGTGGGGCCGCGGAGGCTGAGCGGTTCGATCCTCAGCCGGGTCACTCCGAATTTTCGCGAGTGGGAATCGTGCCGGACGACGCCGCTAGTCAGCGGGTTTTCTCGCGGGTCTCCCGTTTCCCCCCGCCCTTTCATTCCGGCGCTGCTCCATACTCACTTAACTTCACCCTCGTCGGCTCTCAAGAGCTCGATGTTAAGAGCCCTCCCCCAAATCTCTCCACTCCACTCCACTCCTGTAAACGATCCAATCATCACACGTTTATGTAAAACGTAAAGCATTCTGAGGAAAAATAGGCTGCCAAGCGAGTGTTGGGCGAAGAATGCAACTCAATTAGTTTGCTATGATTTTGCACTGGTCGAGAGGGAAACCAATATTCTTCACGTTACATTTTTCTTTGGCAGATGTGATATACATGACCAATTATGAATCCAAATTTATAAATGTATAGACACTACTGGCGTAAAAAAAATTGTAGAAAGATGGCAGGTGTTAAAAAAAATTTCCAAATTTTTTTCTTTCGTACTAAAACGATTTAGCTGCATTTTATTGCCGCTTCGGGATCTTTTCGCAGTTACTAAAGTTTCCGAAAGTACGATGCTGGCATCGTAAAAAAATACAATTTTCTGGCAAAAGTCTGCTTCAAAAAATAAGTCCGTAAATTGTTGAGTGTTTGCTTTTATAAATTGATTTCTTAATAGAGCGCTTGCGGATTTTTTCCCCTGAGTGTGCTACTTTGCACTTGAGATACACGCGTATAGCAGACGCTAGCTTACTCTGAAAAATGTCGAATTACTTATTTATTTCCTTAACGAAACGTGTCGTTCGGAATGAAAAAGTTGTTAACAATGACGACTTATTTAACGGTCGTAAATTCTAGCCTAGTTGGCTACGTTTGAACACAAAGCCACATGGCTATATTCGAATCATTCATAATATGTAGATTCGAATGAGTTCTTAAAGTATACCATTGTGTAAGTGGGTATGAAATTAGCAATATGTAGTTGTTTACGACATCCTGAGAAATGACCGAAAATCGCTGATTTCTGAACGTAATATTTTTTTAACTAACCCGCAATCGTCAACAGTAAGACAATGTGGCACTACTGTCCTTAAGAATATTTTTTGTGACGTCAACAAGCACGCTAGTGAAAATACTTACAGAGTTTTGCGTGGTATGTAGGTATATGTAGGTATAGTTGTGTAGGTATAGGTAGAAATAGGTAGGTAGGTATAGGTAGGTATAGGTAGGTAGATATATATGTATAGGTAGGTAGATACTTATGTATAGGTAGGTAGATATATGTAGGTATAGGTAGGTAAATATGGGTAGGAAGGTGTAGGTAGGAAGGTATAGGTAGGAAGGTATAGGTAGGTATAGGTAGGTATAGGTAGGTATAGGTAGGTAGATATATATGTATAGGTAGGTAGATACTTATGTATAGGTAGGTAGATATATGTAGGTATAGGTAGGTAAATATGGGTAGGAAGGTGTAGGTAGGAAGGTATAGGTAGGAAGGTATAGGTAGGTATAGGTAGATAGGAATATGTAGGTAAAGGTACGTAGATATAGGTAGGCAGGTAGGGTGTAACGTCTCGTCGACAGCGATGTCATTAGAGATGGAGCAGGTTGCTCTGAGAAGCAGAAACGGGGAAGGAATCTGCCATGACCTGTAGTAAGGAAACCATCGCAGCATTGGCCAGGAGTGATTTCGGGAACCCATGGAAAACCGAAATCAGGATGGCCGTACCAGGATTCGAACCCAGTTTCTCCCGAAAGTAATTCCGAAGATTTGCCGCTGCACTACCACGCTCGGTTTTTGCGTGTTATTCTACGCCCACAGAATTGCATCCCTCATGCCACTAAGTAAGTACAGGTTGTTCAGAGTAAAATGAGCACTTTTGAAAACCCTGCTTAAGACATTCTTATATACACATTGTGTATTCTTCAACTATGTGTAAAATCAACAATACCATAGGTTGGTCAAGCAAAATTGTGGAGTCGTTAGAAAAGTAAACATTTTACATATTTGCTAATCCCCACACGCATGTGCTTAAAAAAAACAGAACGCAGAAGAAATAATTTTAGTGTTTACAAACTATACCCAACACTTTTAAAAGAACGCCAAGACACGGAATTACTGTACTTTTCATCCCTCGTTGCCAACTTTGCTGGGCGATTGCCAATCAGCGTGTCTGTTAAAATACATGCAAGTGGAGGCAGTGACATTTTTCAAACGTTGATTTCTTAAGTGCTCATTTAACCGTGAACAGCATATAAGTATACAGAGGCGAAATGGTGAGGCGGCTCCTTTGATGTGGGCGTGTCCATTCTCTGATTGGCTGCGCGAGGTCCTCGGAACGGGCCTTGCGTCTGATCGGCTACCGTGTACTGCGAGATATCCCCTATTGGTGGGGCTACCTGCTGGCGGGTAGGTTCCTAGGCGCTGATTGGCGGACGACGTTCCGACAAGTTTCTGGCCGGTGACGCCATTTTGTTGGCGTGTGCAGCTGGAGTTCGCGGTACAACCGCCTGTTTCACACCTGTGTTCTCTTCACTCGTTGCCCAAGCTGTGTTCTCAAGTACGAAGAAAATATGTGTAATAGTCTACAGAAAGTCCCGCAGAGCAATGAGAAAACAACGCTAACTACTGCGTAGCTGATCTTCCCTCGTTGGAGTTTCCTTGCCACAGCACAAATGTCGAGCAAAAGACACGAAGCCTGTTTTTTAAATGGACCTTCTTTCACGGCACGGACTGCGTGAAAGGTCACGTTCTCATACACCGAAGAGCCAAATAACAGAGGTATGGAACCAATCAGAGTAACGCAGTTATATCGGTTCGGTTACTGCTGCTACAATGGCAGGTTATCAAGATTTAAGTGAGTTTGAACGTGGTGCTATAGTCGGCGCATGAGAGATTTGACATAGCATCTCCGAGGTAGAGATAACATTTGGATGTTCGCGTACGACCATTTCACGAGTGTACCGTGAATATCGGGAATCCGGTAAAACATCACATCTTCTACATCGCTGCGGCCGGAAAAAGATCGTGATAGAACGGGACAAACGACGACTGAAGAGAATCATTAAACGTGACAGACGTGCAACCCTTTCTCAAATTGGCGCAGATTGGATTTGTGGACTGCCCTGCAG
>NQII01001390.1:288430-340079 GCA_002778355.1 Clitarchus hookeri | reverse complement strand
TTTTTTTTTTTTTTTTTTTTGGCTCTTCAGTGTACATTACTCGTGGGGAACAAGACCTTCCCGTCCATCACGCTGAAATAGAAATGCAAATATTGAGGTGGAATAAATAACATTCGGTAGGATCGATATGTTAGAGGAAGGTCTTGACATATGCAATGAGCATGTGGTGGAAAAAGTTTAGGTTCAGATGATTAAAATAAGAAGGATACGCGTAGGCAAAAATACCACAAAGATGTGTGCTACAAAGTTTTTTTTATTAGTAAATCCAGCTGTTAATCTTAGAATTCCATAACGGAACAATTCCCAAGTAAAAACACATTCCTTAGCAGGGACTCGAGCCTAGAATACTACCGTTGCCTTGCCGATATTTACCAATGTGACTGAACTTGAGAAGGTGACGGCATTTCCCCCTTAGTCTACTATTTCCCATAGATGGAAACAATGGCTTCTCGCGGAAAATATTCGCGAAAAAAATATTTTTCAGAACGCTGTAGCATCTTNTCCCATAGATGGAAACAATGGCTTCTCGCGGAAAATATTCGCGAAAAAAATATTTTTCAGAACGCTGTAGCATCTTCATACATTCGCGACTGGATGATACGTTGTTGCCGCACTCAGCTCGTAGCAAACAGCTCTTGAGAAAGTTCGTACAAAATCTTATTAGCTCACTCAACTGAGGAATGGTTTCCCAAACAANCGTAGCAAACAGCTCTTGAGAAAGTTCGTACAAAATCTTATTAGCTCACTCAACTGAGGAATGGTTTCCCAAACAAACTTAAGCAAATAACGGATGAAAAGTTTTCAGACATCGGGCAAAACGGCTACAGGTGATCCTTGTACCTTGGGTGATTTTAGGAAGGGTGATTTTAGGCAGCGCAAAGATTGCAACATATTTTTCAATGAAATAAGTGCAGAAATTTACATATTTTATTTGCCACGAGTTTACGAATTGCTACTTATATTTTATTCATTCCTCGTGTGGAGTAAACAAGTCATTTAAAAACGTTTTATTAAACGTCTGAAATATTTAGTACCTTAACAATCTACGAAGAAATGTTCTAAGTTCATCACTAAAGTATTTTGTTATCAGACTGAACAACTTTTCGTTCAAGCAACCCATTCTTAAAGGGTCCGTTTGACCCTGATATGCTATATCCTGATACCTAACAAACAGTCGAATTTTCCTGTAATAATACACTGATGTTACCAATAATTATTAAATTGTTCGTACTTACAATGAAATTACGCTTTTCTTATTCGTTTGTGAGCTAGTTTGCATATTATACACCATGCTTGACAGTCCAGTTGTCACGTGGAAATATTTCCCTCCTCCAAGATTTAAAACTGTGCCGCTTGTTTGTAGAAGTATAATAATATAATTTAGAAAGTCGCCACAAACCTTTTTTTTTTAATTCCGTTGCAAGTCGGCACTGTAAACTAAATTAGCCCATTCAATCCCAGTGCACACCATTTGTGTACATTAAGCACGGGAATGTTACTTTTGGTCCGTTCCCTTCTACACTGCGAGGCCCGATGGCTAGAGACCTGAAGAATTCGCGGATTCATTTTGGGACAAGCTAGGATTCAAAACACGTGCGTTGATATTACTTTAGCCATTGGTCCACGCGGTGTTTGACACCTCCTGGAGAACGGTGTCCAATTGTCGCCTACCACTGTGACAGCAGACAACCAATGCGCAGTTGATAGCGGCATATTTGTTTATAATACTGTAGAGTCTAGCCTGCAGGTCATTGAACTCGCGAATTTTTCAGGTCTCTACCAGTGGCTCATTATCTTCCACTTACCTGCGGATAACTGATTCGTAAACAGTTTCACTGTTCTAGAATACAAACGTTTCTTATAGACAGTCTATCCAGGGNTTTTGGGACAAGCTAGGATTCAAAACACGTGCGTTGATATTACTTTAGCCATTGGTCCACGCGGTGTTTGACACCTGCTGGAGAACGGTGTCCAATTGTCGCCTACCACTGTGACGGCAGACAACCAATGCGCAGTTGATAGCGGCATATTTGTTTATAAGACTGTAGAGTCTAGCCTGCAGGTCATTGAACTCGCGAATTTTTCAGGTCTCTACCAGTGGCTCATTACCTTCCACTTCCCTGCGGATAACTGATTCGTAAACAGTTTCACTGTTCTAGAATACAAACGTTTCTTATAGACAGTCTATCCAGGGTTACTTCCAACTCTGAAACCCTGGTGAAGCCCTGCTGAAGTTATACTTTCAGACCATTCCTCCGCCTCGTGCAAACAAACCTTAACTATGTCTAGAGAATTACACCAAAGGTACAACGCACTGCGTAGGTGGGCGTTCAGTTTAATGATATTTTGCATGAGAACTATTTCTTACTGGTGTAACTAAATTTCTATTCAACTAAAGATAAGATACTTTCATGTTAACACAAGTATAAAACGTTTGCGATAAATGACATATTTAGGAATCAACAAAACACGTCATACAGAGAGTAATTTTTCTAAGGTTTGATTTTTTTTTTTTAAATCTGAAGATATAGTGAATATACCATATTTCTGCAGCCGAACACAAAGCTTTTGTTGTTATAACGAAGCAAGTGCTCAGTAGAGTTAAAGTACAGTACGCATTAAACAATTTCTTATTTGCAACACTTGAAACCAAAAATTAATATCGGTTCTCAGGGGAAAGTACATCCTTACAACACTGTATTAGATAAAACGGGACCCACGGTGGGCTCAGAAATTTGTCACTAGCTTCTCACCCCGAAGGAGTCCGTCTTAGTCACAGGTTCATATACACTCTAAGAGTTTTTTTATGACTCTGAGGTCAATAAACATTCACGAGCATTAAATACAAGTTAGGAGTGATTCGCCTGTATCCACCACTGTATAAACCAAAGCTATTTTCGTCTCAACATTTCCACTAACCACAGTTCTGTTGCTACGCAATATAACGGACATGCTTCTATTGTACTGAAAACAAAGTCGGTCGCTGGTCGGGTGTCAATGAATGGTGTAGCGAGTTCACCGTGTCACAATTAAAATCTCCTTCCATTCGTAACAGAACAAACAAACCATCTTGTTTATCATTTAATCAATTATACAAATAATATCATTGTTTTACTTGTGACTTTCATTGCTTATGCCATGTAGTGGCATTTAAGAAACAATGAATCTATATTCGTATGTATTTTTTCGGACTCATACAAATTTCCATACATGCATTATTCCAATTACACTCGAGCCCAGTACTAAAATTGTTAATGGAGCTGAATTAATTTTTTTTTTAATTGAGACAATGGATGGTTTAACACAGAAAGTACAATTGAGATGAGCACAGTCAGAGAATGCTGCATCACTAGAGACAGGAAAAAATCGCGAGTTCAATTACCTGTAGGTTAGACTCTACAGTCTTATGTACAAATATGCCGACATCTACTGCACATTGGTTGCTTGCTGTCACAGTGGAAGGCGACGATTGGACCAGCGTTCTCCAGGAAGTGTCAAATACGGCGTGGGCCAATGGATTCAGTTATATAAACGCATGTGTTTTGAATTCTAGCTTGTCCTAAAATGAATCCGCGAATTATTCAGGTCTCTATGCATCACTATCAATTTACGAACACGCTTATTTAATTCACTGTCTCTGATTTGCAATGCATTAAACTTTGCTCTCAACATGTTTGTTCAGAGAACAGAAATCAAAGTTATTCAGATCAGGAGACACGCGGCCCAAATGTCCTATCAAGTTAAGGGAGTTTTAATATAACCAGTCACTGTGATACCAGTGGCGTGTGGATAACTGTTGCAAAGTAAGCTGGTGCTTGCTCACTTCTGTACGTTCTCGCAGTACGAACCAATAACCACTGCGGAGCCTAGGGAACAGGAATGAATTTCGGCCATTCACCACGAGCAAGAAAGGGACACATTACACACGTCCTGTGGCGTCGCCTGCTGAACTACGTTTTAATGGCGGAAATGTAAACCAGCAGGCAACAGGGTACAGCACAGAGCTGACGCCAGCTTACCTTGCAACAGTTCACCACACGCCACTGTCTGGTACCTAGAAACTTAAAAACAAAAAAGTGAGTTCAATGACGTGCAGGTTAGACTTTACAGTCGTTTATATATTCAAGCGGAAGTTAACTATTGAGAGACTTCTAGCTGCTGTACAGGAAGCACGTGATTGGTCCAGCATTCAGTTGCGGGTTTAACATCGGCCCAGAATTATCCAGGAGATGTTAAATAAGAAGAAACTCTCTACCATTTCGCGGTATAATACGGCATCGTGCTATAAATCACAGTAATATACATACTCAAACATATCTCACTTTCTCATCGGTTGCTGTCACAATGCGCTCTCCGACTCGACCAAACGGAACGGAACAACACCCAAGTGCTACCTGTGTATTATTGACTCAATAAAAACCTACAAGTCTGGCATTTTTTTCCCCTACAATTAGAGTTTAACCATGCATGCGTGACCTTCACCGCGTGTCAGAAGAACGGAGCTCCAACGACCAAATTGAAGCCATGTCTCCTAGCTTGTCACAAAATTATGAGAAATGATTGAGTCTCCCCAAATATGTCGTGAAAAAATTGTGCAAGTAATACGAACGTATAAGTATTTCGTCTAGCTCGTCCATAAATGGATATGCGAATTTTTCAGGCCTCTGCTGATACCAAAATATGTTATGTTTAAAAAAGGTGGTGCCCATCCTATTGGAAACATTCACGTATTAAAAATAAAATTTTATTATTACGTACTTAACTACTTTACAGAATTCCTGAACCCAGAATGGACTGATTTAAGTCTATATTTTCTCACGTGAGACAGAAAAAGAATGAATAATGAGTTAATCTCAATTACGGTTACACATGCAACAAACACAGCATGGGCAAAATGTTGTGGATTAAAAAGTATCTCTTAAGATATTCCCAGTGTCCTGACAGCAACTCTTTTTTCAAATATTTAATCTGTAAATTATGTTACTGTGAAATAATAATAAATCCAAAATGTAAAGGATACTAATCCTTAAAAATAGTCACCCAAAATGGCCCCAATATTATTTAAAATATTCCTAAAACTTATGCCTACCGCAGTTATCTTGAGTACCGCCTGTTCTTTGGCAGGGAGATCCGGTGCAGACTGTTTGACGTCCAAAAATGTGTATTTTGTTAATTCTACTTCTGTTAACATAAAAAAAAAGTGTGTTCCGTTCCTGAACAGGACACAGTTACGAGGAAAACAGTAGTTTAGTATCAAGATGCTCTGTAAATTAAGCACACGTTAGCATCATTCTCCCAGTTGTATGGATGATGAATATTCACGTTAATATCAATACAGAAATCATATGCATACACAAATAAGTATCTTTGTCCTGCCTATGATATTAGATGTTTGTGATCAGCCTGTATTTTAATCACGCGTAAACGATATCTAGCTCTAATGAGAACTAGTCCACCTTCTCTTATCTGACTACATTAATTGCATGCAGGGTCCGCTAATGGCATGCTAATAACTGTCGTCGACTGACGTGACATTAGAAACTTACAGAGTTTCGTCAGGCGTGCCACTCCTCGGCACACTTCGCTACGAATTAAGGGAGGGTGGATTCTGTCCCTTTCCTCCCAAGGGAAGCGGCGCGTAAGGGTGCGGTTACAACAAAGGGCTAACTTAATTAAAAAACTTTTAGTTACGTGGTTTCCAAGAGAAAGTGTTCGCGCGATTAATTGTAAGCAAACAAAAGGAAACCTAACCTCAAAAACATGCTCCCGTAATTATTTATAATCGCTTCAACATTTACTAATGTTAATTTTTTTTTTAAATTTTAATACACATAATTTTTAATTGGCTGTTAAATTACAAAATGGTCGCCATTTGACTTAGATTATTATTATTTCAACGAAAGCAGAAAATTCTGCATATTTCAGCCATTTTAATAACATTGTTTATTTAATTCGTAGTGGCCAATCGGAGTGCAACACAGAAGAAAAGTCGTTCTGATGTAATACACAACCAGTTTATTTTGAACAAGAAGTGATTGCGTTCGGAACTAGTTCGGAGCACAGACTAAAGACGAGGTACAACAGTATGCTGATTCTTCGTCTTCTTCGCATGTACCCAAAATAGACCTACCCAAAACCCAACGTAACTGTCAACGTCACGTGGTCACAAGTTATGAAC
The DNA here is from genome assembly GCA_002778355.1 of Clitarchus hookeri. Lineage (NCBI taxonomy): Eukaryota > Metazoa > Arthropoda > Insecta > Phasmatodea > Phasmatidae > Clitarchus > Clitarchus hookeri. Next base: position 333,901 of record NQII01001390.1, on the reverse strand, counting down.
GTGTTTGTTTATAGCTTTATTTTTTCAAATGGCAAACACTTTTATACGAATAAAATACGTCTACCAGTTTGACTTGCATTAAAAATTGGCTGGAGGAAAAATACAAACATCACAAAGCGCTTGTTTTCATAATCAGTGTTCTGACCTCAAATCCTGTCCACTTCGTTTACGATAGTCGTGTTGGCAACAGATCAATTCAATGTTGGAACACAGGCTTTGGCGTATCATGTGAACGCAGGCTATGGTGTCTTTGCAGTATTGAGGGAATAAGTGGCAGCGTGTGTAAGTTGCGCATAAATCAACTTGATCACTATTTTTCTAACGTAACTGTTTTCCTGCATTTCGTGGGAAATGGACAGACAGGTCGTTTACATAAATACTTAAAGTTACCCATTTTCAATACATCTTTAATTCATTCACGCTATAAAAAGTATTTACTTTAAAACAGTAAAGGTTTGTTGGAGTCGGCTCTTAACATCGAGGTCTTGAGAGCCGATGAGGGTGAAGTGAGGTAAGTATGGAGCAGTGTCGGAATGCAAGGACGGAGGAAACGGGAAATCTCCGAGAAAACCCACCGACCAGCGGCATCGTCCGGCACGATTCCCACGTGCGAAAATCATGGAGCGACTCCGCCGGGAATCGAACCAGGTTCGCTAAGGTGGGAGGCAAGCAGTCTAACCACTACACCACCGCGGCCTCAGTTTTTCGGAAATCGTAAACGTAACTAAACGAGCAAATGACAGTTTAATCACTCGTGATTTTGACAGATCTGCATAAAATGTACATAAATCGAAAATCAATCTACCTCGTCAAAATACCTGTCCCTCCCTTTCTCCTTTTTCCCATACATTGACGGCAAGTTGAATTAAATTATGTTTTTTCTTTACATATGTTTTTATAGGGTTTCAAAGGAAAATGCATTTTTGAACTTATCACTGAACATTAGAAGTTTTAAAACGTTGGCATGATATTCAGTTATAACAGAAATTCCAAGTTTTTTTTTTTTTAACTATTTATATTTTGTGACATTTGACAACGCTATGGGATACAAAATTGTAATTTATTAAATAAATTAACATATTAGGGTACGCAGAAGAGCTTTCAGCATATAAATCTACAAACTGCGTGTCATCATTCGAGCAATTTATCGTTCAACTATTTGTCATAATTCGAACCATTCACGTGCAACTGCAAGTCATCATTAAATACCCGGGAGTGAGGAGTGGTAAGAGGGGAGGGGATATTCATATAGGAAAGGAAACTATTTATGCGAAATAAAATGTTCTGTTTAATTTTTGTGTTGAATGTGTTAGTTAGGATTTTAGAGCAAAAATGTGGGGGGGGGGAGGGTGTTGTATAGGCATCACTGATTTGTATTTGTACTTAGTAAGTAAAAGATTTTTACATCTGGTGTTACTTTTTTGTAATTTTTGTGCAATGTATTCAAATTTAATTGCTGGGGCTTCTTTCCTCGAAAACAGAGAAATTTTAATACGCATAAAGGGAAATTAGCTCTTGAGCAGTTGCAATCACTGCATGACGTCAAACGTCGTAAAAATTAGTTGTGCGGTTTGTGCACTGATACTTTCAGGACCGGAGAAAGCGTTCGATCGTTCAGCAGGGGGTAGTGATTTTATTACGGAAATTGAGTTACGGAGAAGTATGGCAGTGCGTGAACGTAATCGAGCACACAATAATTCATAATTTCACTGCAAAAATATCTCCCACTTGGGCACAAGATTAAAACAGAAATATATTGTTAATATTACGTTTTATTCTTAAAACTCATTGCGTATTTATAAAACGTACTCATGTGATATAGGCCGTTCATGGCGAACTGAGCACTTCTGAAAGCCCTGCACTTGTGTGCACGGCTTTGTACTTGCCCTGTATTTCTGTGCACATTTTCTTCCTTTATAGGTAAAAAATAACATTGCCATGAGCCTCACAACTTTATTCATGCGTTGGTCGAGTGAAACTGTGAAATTATTTGAAAAGTAAATGTTTAACGAATTCGCTCATTTTTACACCATACGCATTAAAAAAATAAATAGTTTCAGTATTCACAAATGCTCATCTAGCAGTTTTAATTCAACGTTAAAACACGGAACTACTTTCCCTCTGTCGTTACCAACTTAACTGGATGCATGCCAGTCGGTATTCCCGACAAAATATATGCAAATAGTCAGTGACATTTCCCAAAGGTTGATTTCAATGTGCTCGTTTTATCGGGAACAGCCTTTATATGACAGTGTACTAGTATGCGTTGAGCAAATGTTTTTATTGTAAAGTTGAGATCGTTTTGTGATGTAAAGTAAGAGGCGGCCTCCTGATAGCAGTTCTAGAATTTGAATATCACTGGGCGAGCATCACTAACATGTCTGTGAGTGAATTGCCACAGATTTACACCTATACTTGTAGTAAAAATTTGATTATGTATTATAAATTAATTATAATTATGCAACAATTTAAATTTGGTGCATTTAATTAACAGAGACGAGAGAACTTCGCGAGTTAATTTGAAGCCAGGTTGGAAGTTTAAACACGCCTACTTTCAGTACTTGTAAATAACGTTCATTATTATTAATCATTCAACAGTTTAACAGACGTGCCCTGGAAGAACCTTTGCGAAAAAAACAAACCTTCAATAAGGAGCGTAATCCCATGCTGCCTGCTGACGAGTAAAACCGGTTACTCCACGGAAAAACAGCGAGCTGAAGTACAAAAGACTACACAGTAAAATTTTTCTTTATTATTACAAATAATTATTTGGATGCCAGTTGCCAAGATTATTATTGTAAGAGTACAAGTGTATAAGAACCAATTTCACGAAACGTTGATGTGGAATGCGTAAAAATAATGTTGAATGTTAACAATCAAATACTGTAGGCTTCAAGTTTATTATAAACGTGGACCTACATAAACAGTTTTGTTTGCCTCGCAAAAGAATGTGTTGTAAAGATGCAATACTTTATTTTTAGGGTTAAAAGAAAATCATTGGCAACTGGTTTCCAAAAAAATAGTTCTTAGTACGCCCAAACTTTTTTTACTGTTAATGAATATTCGTTTATTTAGTTTCCTGAAGGAGAGTGGATTTGCGATATAGTGTAATTTCAATCTTGGGTATTTGTATCAAAGTGTAAAAAGTGATTCTCCATCGAAGACAAATTACAATATTTTTTAATTTATCATAACGTGAAACCAGTTTCAATATGGTTTTGGTGATTTCTAAACTTAAATCCTGTGATTGTTCAAGTGTAGTGGAAACTTAATTACGACGACCATAATTTGTACGCTGTTGACTGGCTACTTTTTGGAATCCTGCCAAGTTTCTACTCTGGGTCTCGTGTAGCTGTATTATTCTGCTGTGTTCTCTGAGCCTAATATAGTGATATTATTCTGCTGTGTATACCAATTAGATTTTCCAGAGAGCTGGAGACCAATATTCATGATTCAACACGTGGCAGTTAGAAATTGGCAAAATCATAAACAAGTTTCTGTTATGCCAGTTCCAGGCATAAAAGAAAAAAAAGCCAATTTCAGCGTCCACAGTCAGTTTCAAATATTGCATGTTTGATCATACATTACGATTCGGAACTGCTTTTCCTAAAACGCTGCCAACATTACTGCCGTTATTCCAGCCCAGCCGGCATTTACAGAAATAATTTTTCTTCAAAAGTTAATTTCAAAAATTTTCATTCAATCGGGAACCACCAAACACAAACAAACTAAACCGTATTTGTTTAGCGTATACCAGATTCACTATTAAATTAGCACTCTTGCGCTCTACATCTGTACCAGTGAGAATTTCACTGTTTAAATCAGTTAACATCGCATTGACTTATTCAACAGTCACTTTAGTCAACTGAAGCGATTAATTAGTGAAAAAATGCCAGTTCTCCTTCACTTATTGATTTTGTGACATTTTCTACTGATTCATCAACCATTTCATTCGCTGTTTTTCAGTGATTTGTTTTTTGACTCAAGGATCAGTTGAACAAGGTATATCAAATGAAATAACAACGCATAAACTAATAAACCCAGTAATATATAATTTTAAATGTCAGATTCGTCTTTGCATTGCCATTTTACGAGGCAACGTACACATTCAGCGTTTCATTTCATTTTTACGACTTTCACTTCGTTTTTACGTAATCCCCATACCACTCGGTTGGAAGGTTTAAACTGCATTACATGTAGGGAAGTGAGTGCACTCAAACGTAAAATTTGTTTTAACAAACCTTATGTTATCAATTAAACTAAAAACGAAAAATAATGACTTACAATTTGAATTTATATATTTTTGATAGAGAAATATAATACATATTTTTTTCCCATGCAGTAAATGTTGGCGGGGTGTGGTACTGTGGGTTCATATTCTGGACCATGCGATTTATTTTTACCTGTTTTAGATTACGTTAACTTGCGCAATATAAACAGTGACGATCAGAAATATGTTTATTTATCGTAATGATTAGGCTAAATTCAATAAAAACAGTAGTATTTAATTCGCCAAGCGCACTTGGCCGTCGCTTATTGAATCAGTGAAATCGTTTCACTGAAATAACTAGTGGTTTCCCAACGATCCTAAGGGGAGCCATTTTCACTGATTCGAGTAGTTGAATTTCCCCGCGAATCAGTGACTTTCCACAGATTCGAATTAAGAGTATGGCTCGGCCCGTCCTTTGGTCTCTGAAGAAGGGCGCTCTCGTTTTCGAACCAGGATTCTGAAAGGTTGAAAGGTCAAAGAGCCACCGGTGCTTTCCTTTTCGTGGCCGGATAGCGCCTGTCGTAGGGGAAGCGCATTGCAGACAGATGAAGATCGCACCCGTTGCCAGGCTCGGCGTGTGATTGGACGGGTAGTCGCCCACGACCGTAGATTAAAGATGGCGCACGATCGATTTTCGTCTTCCGCGTGTGCCCACTCCATCAGCTAAAAAATTGCCATCAGAACTGTCAGAAATCACGAGTTCAAACGCCGATGTTCGGTTTGTTTATGATTCGGTTGACAACAATCCTACAATTATACGAAAATAAATGAATTTTGTGTAAACGTGTCACAGAGCAGTTAAGAATACAGACGTTGAACAGCCCCTTGCAAAATGGCGTCGCTGACCAGCAAAATGCTGAAATGCACTTTGCCCGATATCATCCTCTAACTACTACTGGAATAAGAACCAAGAAGGGGATGGAAAGCAGTAGTAAAGTATGTTACGACACGTGAAGGAGTTCACATAAAGGGTTAAGTAAGGTATATATTTAACCACGTAACACAAGTAATAAGTAGGGGCAGTGATATTTCGCGAAAAGATTTCGAGACGAGATACAGTCCAAAGCACTGTAGGGTCGTCCAGCTTCTTTGACTGGCTAAAAAAATGTTCTGGCCCGTGTTAACCGTTTGCGCAGGAAACACGAAGGTTCAGTGTCGGAGTTACTTAGTCCTGAGTGGCTCGGTCAAAGACGGGCACGGCACCAGCAGCCAATGGAGGTACAACAACAGCTGAGGTGTGTATACAGTATTGAAGTCTACTGTGTTCTCCGATTTTTACGCGAAAAGTCATTGGCCCTAGTAATAAGTAATACAGGAGTTCAAGCCACAAGGCAAACGGAAGAAGGAAATACGACTGAGTTAGGAAGTGACCCGATTTCGCACTCCGGAGAGACCCCGATCTGCGCAGATCGCCAACGGCTCTTCACCTGGCCGCTGGTCTCTGATTGGCCCCCGTTGTGCGCTGGAGGCGGAGTCAGCTAGCAGTTTGTCGAAACTAGCCTGGAATGTCCCAATGTCTGCTGAACCCACATTTTCTGTCGTTCTCTGCATTACATTATTGCTGTCTAGAGATTCCATTCCGGCTCGCTGAATAATTCAGACTTTTTAATTGGAAGTTAAACATACTTTTATATTAAATAAGTTAATTTCCTCATCAGTAAATTGAGATGTATAAAAATAATCATACCACATCTACAAAATGTAAATATCAAGCAGCAGCTTCAAATCCTATGTGATGATATTTTGAGAAATGAAAGTTTAACTGTCGTATATCACATACTATTAAAAATGTAGTCCCGATAATTACATAGAGCCCATGGAAGCCTGTTGATATAAAAAATCTTGAACCATAAATTGAATCATATGCTTGAATAATAGTGAAGTATAATTCTTATATAATAGTAATTATTAAGATTTGATTAATTTTTTTTATATTATTATTTAATTGTCTGTGATGGGCTCAGGTAATAGTTACTCCTGATGTTAAAATAATTGTTCTATTAAGTAATGGGATTTGTATAGGGTAAATTTGCCTGTGGCCTCGTTCGCAGGTGTCGTCGATACATGTTGTGCACCAGGGCGCGCCGTGTATAACGACGGCCTTGCCACAGCCGCGTATAACGCGAACTCCAGCAGCCTCGCAAAACTTCCAGCACCTAGCCTCGCTTCCCCACAACGCCCATCCCCAGAGCCTTGTGCAGCCAATCTAAAACTTGGCACGCCCGCATCAAAGGAACCGCCATCTCATTTTTCGTCTCCGCGTGCTTATCTACTCTGCGGCCTTATCTCGACCCTGCGCCCGCCTTTGATGTTCATTAAAATTCTTAAACCTAATAAATTATAGGAAAGGGCAATGTTATAAGGAAACAGGATGTTCAGATTCTTTACACCGATTTTCAAATTCGTCCCGTCTTCACTTTATCAGGTGCACTGCACGATCTGTTCCTCCTTCCCTTGGAAAATAGGTCGGTTTTGGCACCCACTTTTTTTGAGCACCTCGTTAGCGACATACCTGTCCTGTCCCTTCAACCTGATGACGTGAAGTTCACAGAAGTATTATACATGTATTAGCTAATGTATTATCATTATGGAACAACGGAAGCCCTGTCTACGAGTGATTTGTGCATTTATATCGAAAAAAAAACTACTTCCGCCGAAATGTTACTTGTGTGTAGCTTTAGTCTAATTTAAATATCTCACTAAACGTATAGCTACAATATTATTATTTGCAGGACAACTGTAACAAAATATTAAATGCATCATTATTAGAGACCTGAAGAATTCGCGCATTCATTTTGGGACAAGCTAGGATTCAAAACACGTGCGTTGATATCACTTTAGCCGTTGGTCCACGCGGTGTTTGACACCTCCTGGAGAACGGTGTCCAATTATCGTCTTCCACTGTGACAGCAGACAACCAATGCGCAGTTGATATCAGCATATTTGTTCATACGACTGTAGAGTCTAGCCTGCAGGTCATTGAACTCGCGAATTTTTCAGGTCTCTAATCATTACATAATTTTCCACTCTTTCCCTCTCTATAAATAGTCTGGCTTCAAACCGAAGAAAAATTTTAATGTCTCAATTTATTAACTGAAATGTTACAGTAATCAAGTGCTTTATGGGGAATTATAAACCTAAATTAATCAGTTTCACATTGGGTTACCACATGTCATTAACTGCGGGTTTCAATATTTCAATCTGATTTGAATGCTTCTATTCCTGCCGTTTATTTTTGAATTGTGATACGCAAATTGAAGGCTTTAAAATTACTTATTCGTTCGTATGCTGATTAATAATTTCTATGGTCATGATACAGGGATAAACACAGTTATTTAAACAATAGGGTGGATTATTGCGTCACTGAATACAATGTTACGTCCATCTCAATTTGACGATCAAATTTTCCGCGGGGTAAATTAAGTGATTCCCACGAGGCTTTCGTAAGATTTCTCGTGACGGCCAGCTCATGCCAATTATAGTTGCATTCACACTTTCATTCCCAGTATAGACAATTGGCTACGTGTTGTATATGAAGGTTATAATTGAACGCTACTGTACATTGCGAGACTCAGTGCTTTATGACCGGTTCATGTCTCCGACCACTAAACACAACGTCTGCAGCTCATTGGCTGTATTAGCGAAACATATTCTTTCCCTAATTAAGTACAGCATGCATCAAAACAATTCTTTATTCGCAACACCAGAAATATTACATTTATGAGGAAATGAAAGGGTTAAACGGAACTAATTGGGTTTTATGGTGTCTGTTGTAATACCGGCGCAGCTGGGCAAACTACGAAACGTTATCTGATTCTGAATATTTTTTGAATGAGAGCTGAGGTACCTGTTTCACATGCAGCTGCCATCAGTCACTTATCTGTGTTGCAGAGGATGTGAATAATGCCGGAACCATTATTCGTCTATATTTCATTGCTATAGTCGCGCCGGTCTAAGAACGGACTTGGCTCCGCCTACCCAAGTGAAAGAGAGAGGCAGAACGACTTGCAAAGCACCCAACACAGGTAGCTGGCAGGCGGGCAGACCAACCTGCAGGCACTCCCTCCCACCTGCGTCACTACCGTCACCCAATTGCTTCCTTTCCCGGGAGAAGTGGCCCGACATTGGCAGAGCTCCCGAGTACTAAGTTACAGCGGCGCTACTATAGTATCGATAATTATCGATGTACGGGAATATCTAACAGCCTCTGCCGTTAAGTAAACAGACGAGCCGCCCAGCGGGCAGTCTGACTTTGTTAAAAAATTAATTCGATTCAACTCGACAGTGTTGCTGGTGCCATCCCCTCATCGCATCCTCTCGAATCTAATTGGCAGGGAAAGGTAGAGAGAGGAATTGTTGGCGCTTTCAAAGAAAGAATATAATTTGCTTTGATACTTCACTTCGCGTTTTTCTGCCTCGTGGAAAGGACTTCGGCTTTTCACTCTGCCATTCATTCAATTTTTCATATTTTTCACGAGCAATCGCTATTGGAAACGTTTCAACTCCACTTCAGAATTAAAACAATTTTTAAATTAAACACGTAATTTCCTTTAAACAGTACTGAAATATCTGCCCATACTATGATGTGCGTCAAAGTTACTCTACACATATTTACCGTTACTTTTCATTCAAGTGTGAGTGAACAACACAAACGAGATAAACGAAAGAAACAGCCTGCTAATGTCAGTTTCGCGGAGGAAGGTGGCTCGGGAAAGAATAAAAGACTGCAGCGGTCGTGAAACCTGGAATATATATAAGGAGCCTGTCCGAATAGTACCATGACTAACTCGCAATATCATATGAACTGTTTAAAGAAGTGTTACTCATTAAATGCCAAGGAACATGGACATTTTGCGAATACATTTTGTGAGGAATTATAGTTTACTTGATTTTTGGAATTGAAGTCAATATTCTTTTGATATGTTATGACTCTAGTCAGTGACGAACAAGAAGAAACAACGTGATGGAATTATGTCCAATCTACTCTATGTAAAACAAAATGTAACTTACTGAGGCGGCGACGAATAGCGCAACACCTGTGGCACAAACATTCTGACAAACAAACTAAGGACAGTATTTGTACAAGTCGTGCTAAGCTTACTTAGGACTCTATGTGTCCATGTCTCTGCCAATTACTTAAGTATACTTACTTCTTGAGATAAAAGTTTTGGACCTAACACAAGCTGCAGTTAGCATATGTAGTCACGCTAAAAATGTGTTTTTTTTTTCTCGTGATGAAGAATCGTTTGTGCTTATTTGAGTTTGCCAGCTTTTATGATTCTACCGTCTAAAGCGTTTGTGAGAAATATTATAATCTCTGAATGCATCTAAAAGTTTACTGTAATAATAATAATAAAATACCGTAACAATGGAATAGTACTTTGGTTGCTACTAAAAATAAAATGGAGAAAACACTGACGGGTACGTATCGATCTGCGATGAATTTCTGTTAATAACGCCATTTACACTGTACATACATATCATTAATTGCACCATGTATAAAAAAAAGCATTCAAACATTTGCATGAGCAACTGACTCATCTTCACAGTTAGGAATATAAAGTCAGAAAAGGATGTCACGTAATATTAATTTCATAATTAATTTATTACGGCGACTATGAAGCACAATAAATGTTTTCCTCCATAACTTCCGGTTTACGGGCGGTGCCTTTGACTAGCTCAGAAAAATTTCCGGTGAGCAACGACACTTAACCGAAGGAGGAGCACTGGATAAAGGCAGGCGATGGCGTAAGATTATTAAAATTTAACTCGCGTGAATATTGAGTTCCGTAGTAAAATCGGTAATGAAAGTCTTTGAAAAATCCAACCATGACACACCGTGAAAGGACAGCAACTGCTACGAGAAAACTCCTGCACATAGAGAAAAAAAGGCTTAAAAATAGCGTTTGTTGGACCTTAACATCGAGGTCTTGAGAGCCTATGAGGGTGAAGTGAGGTGAGTATGGAGCAGCGCCTGAACGAGGGGGCGGAAGAAACGGGAGATCCCCGAGAAAACCCGCCGACCAGTGGCATCGTCCGGCGCGATTCCCACATGCGAAAAAAACCAGGAGCGACCCCGCCGGGAATCGAACCCGTTTCGCCTACGTGAGAGGCGAGTAGTCTAACCACTACACAACCGTGGTGGAAATAATTCTTGCCAAGTCATATTTCTAAACTTTTCAGCTCAGAACCATTTTTGCGACTGGGTAAATTTTAACTGGCACGCGTCTTGGCCGCCTGCCCATCAGTCATAGTCAGCCAGTACCGGGGTTACCCTATCCTGTTTGCCCAGCCAAAGACCACGATGTTTCCTCACAAAGTCACGTGCCAGTAAGGTGGGCGCGTATGATCTTACTGTCTTAGTCTGCGTGTCGCTCTTTATGCAAGTATCCCGCGTGTCCATAGATTACCGTTAACTAAATAGTATTCAGTATTTGTAACAGCGAACTTCAGTGATTCTAGTGGAACCGCTGACACTGACTCATAGTCAAATTTCGTTGCATGCGGAACATTTCAGTTAATCGACTGTAAAGCTTGTACAGTGTCTAAAGTACGTGTTTATTTGTACTTTTTTTTTTTAGCATACGTATGTTCATTGCAAAAAATCTTAGTGTGCATATATTTTACCGGAACGGTTATTTTAAGGCTTCTTAGATCTGTTACTCCAGCAATCGATGACATTGCTTTGCGAGTCTGAATTTCTTAGCAAATGAACACAACCTATTAAATAGGTTTACACGATACATATTTCTTGACTTGTAACCCACAAAAAAGTGCCTTTCGGTTTCGTTAAAAAATTGTATCATATATCCGTCATCAATTTTTACTCGTATAACTGAGCCATTGCCATATATATGACCCTAGCCCAAATATACATATTTTCATAAAATAAACTATATATATTAAATGTATTTGTGTTGTCTTTGTCTCAAAACCCTTCTTTCCTTTCTTAAAAAATAAGTTGACGGAACAGACTTATTTCTAATAAACTAGGGACATAAATATTACTTAAAATTAAAAATTACATAAGATTTTAAAGGAACATTTCTATAGTGCCTTTGTCATATCTAAGTTGACCAGAATATCTTGAAAACTGTACAATAAACGCCACCAACCAAAAATTTTAGAAGTATAAAAGTTACCACTTCCTGAACATACCGTGATAATTCTTAAATTACTTTCACTGACGCCGCTCTTTAATTCTAAAAAAAAAACCCGTGAATTAAATACTGTACCAGATTGTGATGAATCAAGATGATAAAATGTGCGAGTTAAGGGAATACTTATGCCTTCATTCCGAATTATAATTTTGTGACAGACTAAGTGCCGTAAAAGTAGATATTAGCTTGGTGTGTCTCATTAGACCTCCGTCCATCCGACAAGTCCTGCAGGACTCTCAACCAATGATGAACATGTAGAAGTTTAGAGCAGCGCCTCTTTAACTTAAGACGTGGGAGCTCTGCCAACGTCGAGCCACTTCTCCCCGAGTAAGGAAACAATTGGACGACGGTGGTACGGCAGGTGGGATGGGGTGCTTGCAGAGTAATCTGCCCACCTGCCAGCTATCTGCGGTTGGTGCTTTGCAAGTCGTTCTGTCTCTCTCTATTTCACTTGGGTAGGCGGGGCCAAGTCCTTTCTTAGGCCGGCGCGACTTTAGTGGTTTCAATATGTTTGGACGAGTCGAACAGGGGACTGGGTTCTGACTGTGGCAGCGGCCAATGACAAAACGAGATCTTCTTGAGTATGTACACTATATGACCGAGGTCTAACATGGAATGATAAGAGTCGCTACTAATGGAGATTACCCTGAATCACAGAGACGAAATGGCATAGTGGTTCCTTTGTTTATGTTGTACCCATTCTCGGACTGCGCGAGGCTCTGGGAACTGGCCTTGCGTGTGATTGGCTACTGCATTCTGTGAAAATTTTTTCCTACCGGCTGGTTAGCAGGCGTCGATTGGAGAACGGTGTTCCAACATTTTGCTAGACAGAGACGCCTTTTTTATTTATTTTTTTTCCGTGCGTGGCTTGAGTTCTCGGAATAAATCGCTGTTTCACCCATTTATTCTTAAGATATTTCTGCATGCGTTGTCACATGACAGGTAAGTATAGGCTGTTCACGGTAAAATGAGAACTTCTGAAATCAACCTTTGAAAAAAATCACTGCCCCAACATGCGTATTTTTTAACCGACACGCTGATTGAGATGCGCCAATTGAATTTGGTAACGACAGAGGGAAAGCAGTTCCATTCCTCAGCGTTGAATTAAGAGTATTTCGAAAACATTTGCGAAAATTGAAATGATTTACTTTGATTTCAATTTTTTTTAAAGTATGCAAGTGCTAGGAATGTGCAAATTTGTGAAATATTTAGTTATCTAATAATTTCACAGTTTCACTTGACCGACGCATGAATAAGGTGATCAGGCCCATGGCAATGTTAGCTTTACATATGGCGGAAGAATACACAACGTGCATACAAGTAGATCTTAAGCAGGGTTTTCAAAAGTGCTCAGTTTACCGTGAATAGCCTGTACTCTGAAATTGCAAAGCCGTCACAATAACGCTATGACCATCGCGTTTTATTTCGTCCGTGTTGTGAAGATTGTTGTTAAGTTTGGTAGTCGTGAGGACATGCTTCTCTATAGGATTGTACGAGCGAAAAGACACATGACAATTAGACGTCCATATTTTTCGCAGCTTCTTTCGGTGCGAGTTTAGACTTGAAGAACGTAAACGTATGGCTTCATTTCATCATTGGACCACAGCTATTTACGGCACTCCCTGAACGACTCTTTATCCAGTAATATACAGGAAGAGATATCGTGACATAGGAACAGGAAAATTTCGCAAATTGATCGAGGACAAGCTAGACTTCAAACATACGTATATCTGAGTCGCTTTTTCAATTGGCTCATAGCATATTAGTAGAGACCTGAGAAATTCGCGAGTTCGATGACCTGTAGGCTATACTCCATTGTCGTATGTAAAATCATGCAAATATCACTGTTCATTGGTTGCTTGTTTTATTAGTGGAAAGCGGTGATTTGGTTTGCATTTTATTGTGTGTTTATTATTGGCTCAGAGTTGTGGAGGAGGTGTAAACTAACGGGTAGACCAATAGCATAAGCAATACAAACGTACGAGGTTATGAATTCTAGCTTGTCCTGAAATGAAACCGCGAATTTTTCAGATCTCTATATATTAGACACGCCGTGGACGACTCTCGGCCAATATCAGACCTGTATGCGAACAAGCACCGTATCGCATGTTACCTTGTCAAAGGCTCACACTGGCTACTCACTAAGGCGTAAGCCAATGAACGAACAGCTGAGGTTCCAATGTACCGAATAATGTGCTGTCTAGCCTACAGATAATCCAATGCGTGAAATTTTCCTGTCCCTGCGTATCACGTGTAACAAGGGTCGAATAAAAAAAGTAAGCCTCTCAAAAATAGGTACCTGCAAAATTCACGTTATTATTTGGTGACATGCTAGATCTCACTACACTCTACCTACTTGAGCGCACTTCGTGAGTTCACTGGCTACTATAAGGCGTTATTTAACTGTGTGACAGCTTTACTGGGGATTGGTTGCTCAACTGCTGAGCTTTTGCTGTTGGCTAAAAACGGCGTAGGAAAGAGCCACGGTAGTTTTCGACCAATGGCAGAAGTCAAACGTGAACACGACGTCTTTGAGTTTAGTCTGCAGCCACTAAATAACGCGAATTTTGCACGTCCCTACTCTAGTAGCTCGGATGTAACTTGGGAGCTCTGCCGGTGTCGGGCCACTTCTCCCCAGGGAAAGGCGTAAGTTTGTCGACGGGTGGTGAAGCGGGTGGGAGAGAGTACCTGCGGAATCGTCTGCCCGCCTTCTAGCTGGCTGTTTCGGGCGTGGTTGGTGCTTTGCGAGTCGTTCTGTCCCTCTCTTTCACTGCAGTACGCGGAGCCGAGTCCGTTCTTCGGCCAGCGCGACTATACCGAGTGAGACGCCGTGGCCTGAAAATGTGGAAGACTGAAGAGTTTATGCTGATGCCAAAAGAACTCGCCAAATTCAGGCACCTCTGAAGATAATCGAAGGGTGGTTGATCTCTAGCGTTAGGAATCGTCGGAGTAAAAGACGTCAACAGGAAACCTCGCGGGATGGAGCACCTCGACAGGCCAGAGAGTTGAACCGAGTGGCTCCTGATTCCGCAGAGGAACATCCTCACTCCCGCGATGGAAGGTAAAAAAAAAAAAAAAAACTGTTCGCAATCGACCCGGAAGGACTCTCACTTCAAAGGCGCGGGAAGATGGAATAAGCGCCTGAATAACGACGACGGAGGAGAGAAGCCGGAAGATAATATTTCCAAGGAGGGAGGGAGAAAAAATAATGCCCTCTAATTACTTGCCGAGGAGGTGTGGTGAGAAAGACGGGGAACTGGTGGCTTTCAAAGAGATTTGTGGGAAGATTAAGGTTATAGAGTTTGGAATGATCCAACAAATACCGACGATGGGAAAGAGAACCAAGGAGTGGAGTGGAGTAGAGAGCAGCGCCGGAATGCACGGGAGGGGTAAACGGGAGAACCCTGGGGAACCCCCCCCCCCCTCATTTTAAAAATCCAGAAGCTACCCGACCGGGAACTCAACCCGGTTTGCTATGTTGTGAGGCGAACAGTCTAACCACTCCTTTAGAATAAAGAATTTTTTGCCATGAGGTGATTTTTTTAAGGTTTTATTCAAAATGTGCGAAGAAACCGCTAATAGACTATACCAATAAAATCAAATGGTTTGCTATATAAGAGAGCGTTATACTGAAATACAGTACAACCTCTCCAGAGTTAACTGAACACTTTTGAAAGCCTTGCCTAAGGGCACCGCCTACTTAGAGCTTTTTAGAGCGTTCGAGGCTCAGAAGCAAGCAGAACATAAAGGCGACACTGTGACGCGTATTCAGTGTCCCATCGCTCCTACGCGCAAGGTGATGAACTGGCGTGCAACGTTTCCGTCATGCTGCGTGTTCCTATGGGAGTTTAAGCTTTGACCCTATAATTGGATTCTTTGAAAGTCTGAAGCAAAGTTCAGTGCACGTCCCTATAATTGTTTCGCATGTCTCNTTGACCCTATAATTGGATTCTTTGAAAGTCTGAAGCAAAGTTCAGTGCACGTCCCTATAATTGTTTCGCATGTCTCCAACCGGTGTACAAGCAGCGTGATAAAGCCGTTGTTAGCTATGTCGACGAGCTCGGCAATAGAATGTCTACAGTAAACGTATTGAGAATCTTATTCGTGCCTCGTCTGAAGTGTTTTTTTTTCTTTTCGTACATCGGTATAATGAGAACACGTTTAGTGGTTTCGTAAAAAAATAAAACGGGTATTTCAAACACAGTGCAATGATATTTAGCGCCATCTAGGCGGTTCCCTACAGATCTACTTTTTTATTTGTATAATTTTGTATCCTACCGCCATATGTAAATGTACGATGCAATGGGTCTCTGATTACTTTATTCATGCGCCAGTAAAGTAAAAACGAGAGAGTGTAAGGAACCTAAATGTGTTACTGTAGCAGCGTCACTCTGGCTTAGGACTTGGGAGCTCTGCCAATATTGGGCAACTTCTCTCCGGGAAAGGAAGCAATTGGACGACGGTGGTACGGCTGTTGGGAGGGAGTGCCTGCAGATTGGTCTACCCGCCTGCCAGCTACCTGTGGTCGGTGCTTTGCAAGTCGTTCTCGCTCTCTCTTTCACTTGGGTAGGCGGAGACAAGTCCGTTCTTAGGTCGGCGCGACTGTACCATTTCAATTCGCACTACGGTATGTGAAACAAAAATACACCAACTGTATCTGCCAATAAATTTAAACATTACACACACAATACGACGTAAAGACTTAGAACTACTTTTCTAAATTCGCTGCAAACTTAACTAGGTGGAGGGGGGGTGGGGGTTCTGCGTTCCAGTGTGAACGGTAGCTTCTATGCAGTCGACGGACAGTGATGTTTTTTTCAAAGGTTGGTTCCACAAGTGCTCACTTTACCGTGAACAAACAGCTGTTACTACTAAAGTTACAAACAAAACAGTTAAAAATTTGTATCGCTCCACTGCTGGTGGTGTCATTGACATGTAACTCCTAATATTACTTTTTTTTTTTTTGTGTACGCCTGGAAAAGTTACGTTGCTGAACTTGCACAGTGCGAGCTGCGTTCGTGCGCGTAAGTCTAAAAATATTGCACGGTGAGCAACAACGAACGGTACCAGCGCACAGTACTAGCGACATCAAAGTTCGCCGCCTAAATTCTCGGGGCGCGGGAAGGGAGAGCGAACGGCGAGTTGTGAATCCCATCATCACTTTCCCTCGGCCCTCACCCCCATTGCCACGCCACCCCCTGCAACCCCTTCACGGCCGGCTAAATCTGGACTCCCGTCCACCTCATCGATCTCACAGACTCCGGGCTACGCACACGCCCTCCCCCCGCTTCGCAAAACTTTGGCCAACCCCCCCTCCCCCTCGTGGCCCTGTGGTTACCTTGGAAACACGTCAACATCCGTAGGTCGTAGGGGGTCACACACCCCTCGCCATGTGCCGCGTTAAAGTAACATGTGGCGTAGCGGCGTAGAAGGGTCATGCTCGAGAAAACGGTGGCATAAAACGGAAATGGTTTTTTGGCAGGAAAAGTTTAAAATATTTCCGAGTGTTGCCGACATATTATTATGGCATCGCCTGAGTTGAATAGTTTTATATGGATTTTACTGTGGTATTGTAGCATCCGAAATCTTAGAAGATATTGAATACAAGTGTAATATTACGTTGACCACACGCAAAAGTGTGAATTACGCATATGAACTCTTATGGATTGTTTATTATGTTAAGAGCCTGCGTCACACGGCCTATTGAATTTTTTATTTATTTCTTCCTGATTAAAATTTAGGAGGATTTGTTGACAAATACGACAGTAGAAACTTAGCTCATTACCTTACCCATCATTACGGACATCATATTTGAACTATTTATGCATGTTTATCCAAAAATTAACATAATACAAAATTTTATAAATTAATTTACCCTCCCCTTTTAACCACAACCAGTGAACATCTATTAACAATGAGTAGGGGCAGTGATATTTCGCGAATTCTAAAGCTCTGTTCTATGTCAGGTTTCTTGACATCCCAGCAGGTGCTTCTTTGATTGGCTAAAAAATGTCCCGGCCCGTGTTAACCGTTTGCGCACGAATCGCGAAGGTTCAGTGTTGGAGTTACTTAGTCCTGAGTGACTTGGTCAAAGACAGACACGGCACCAGCAGCCAACGGAGGTATAACAATAGCCGAGATGTGTATATGTATAGTACATAAGTCTACTGTGTGCTCCGATTTTACGCGAAAAGTCACTGGCCCTAACAATGAGGTACGAAACTTTGCACAGAACTATGAAATGTAATGCTTCTGTTATGAAACATTTTCAGTAATGACCCTGACACTTCTGTTATGACACTAAAACGAATAATTTCTGTGTAAGGGATGACACAGCCTCTTAAGAGACCCTACCATTTCACTTTATAATTTTGTGACAGACTTGGTGTCATAAAAGTATGTGTTAGCTTCATGTGTGTCATTGAACCTCCGCTCATCCGACAAACCCTTCAGGACTGTGCACCAATAGCAAACATGTAGCACTCTTGGTGGCTTCATTTCGTTTGGCCAAGTCGAACAGGGGACTGTGACAGCAGCCAATGAGAAAATCTGTGATCTTCTTGGGTATGTAAAGTAATGTTAAATCCAGCATGGCGCCGTTTCATACNAGCAGCCAATGAGAAAATCTGTGATCTTCTTGGGTATGTAAAGTAATGTTAAATCCAGCATGGCGCCGTTTCATACGCGAAATGATTGGTAGAGAACTGTAAAATTCACTTTATTATTTAAAGGCTCGATATACTTCAAACAGATATGTTTATCTTGTCGTACTTGCATAAACCGATAAACAAATGGCACCGACTAGATTATATAGGACGTTCAAATCTATCCTGCTGCCAGATAAATACGCGAATTTTGGATGTATATAATGACTGGGTCTTTAATTTTGACGTCGACTGAATTCAACAGCGTTATATGGAANAGCAGCCAATGAGAAAATCTGTGATCTTCTTGGGTATGTAAAGTAATGTTAAATCCAGCATGGCGCCGTTTCATACACGAAATGATTGGTAGAGAACTGTAAAATTCACTTTATTATTTAAAGGCTCGATATACTTCAAACAGATATGTTTATCTTGTCGTACTTGCATAAACCGATAAACAAATGGCACCGACTAGATTATATAGGACGTTCAAATCTATCCTGCTGCCAGATAACAACGCGAATTTTGGATGTATATAATGACTGGGTCTTTAATTTTGACGTCGACTGAATTCAACAGCGTTATATGGAATNACGCGAATTTTGGATGTATATAATGACTGGGTCTTTAATTTTGACGTCGACTGAATTCAACAGCGTTATATGGAATTTGCTGTAACATCACAACATCAGTGCATTTTAAAGACATTGGTGACGTCGTCAGCAAGCTTTCTGAAGTTCGCTGCTAAGTAATATGACGTCGCCATACACAAAGTTTAAATTACTCAAGTGAACACGAATGATTGTGCACATCCGGATTTTCGCATGTGGAAATAGTGCCGGACGATGCCGCTGGTCGGGGGTTTTCTCGGGTATCTCCCGTTTCACCCGCCCTTTCATTCCGGCGCTGCTACATACTCACCTTAATCACCCTCATTGACTCTCGAGACCTCGCTGTTAAAAGCCGCCTAAATATCTTCACTCACACACGACGGATTGTGCAATATGCCATCCAGGATAGAACGTGCTATTGGAATACTGAGATCCGGTCGGTAATGAACTTGACACCACAGCATACTTAAGAATACAGAGTTGGAACAGCCGCTTACTCCGCGAACTACAGCCGCACACGCCAGCAAAATGGCGTCACGAGCCAGGAATGTGTCGGAACGACGTTTGTCAACGAGCGCCTGGTATCCGACTCGCCGTCCGGCAGCCCTGAAAACAGGGAACCTTTCGCTGGACGCAGTAGCCAATCAGACACAAAGCCCCGTTCTCAGAACCTCGCGCAACCAATTAGCGAACGGGTTCGCGCATATCAAGGGAACTGCAACGCCATTTCGTATCTGTGTACTTACCTAGTCCACGGAATAAAGTACTCATCGTGAGAGCAATAGCAATGGACAAAGGGCAACCCATGGAGTATGTCGAGATCAGCTTAGCCGTCAAATTACCTTGCAAATATTTACGGGTCACTAGCTGAAAGGCGTCAAGACGCCTGTGGCGTCCCCTGGTCTAACAACTTGTTGACACAAGTCACGTAACACAAGCTGAAAAACGGTAATTGTAAAAATCCATACTAATTCTAAAGGACTAGTTAACAACTATAACAAACGTACCTTCATGATTTTGCTTGTCATTATTGTTTTTTTATTTTTACTGTTTCACGACAATACCCTACGTTTCTGAGGCAATGTAATCCAGTTTGCAGTGTTTGTTCTGCTGACAAAATGTAAAATCTCTTAGTTTTGATTTCAAATAATCTAGATATTTCGCCATTAACACTTTCAAACTGTGTTGTAAGTAGCCTAAAATTCTCTTTAAATTCATAGTCGTCGACTGCCACTTACTTGCTTCTTGGCTAGTAACCGTGAGACTGTCTTACCTGCAGCATTGCCTTCGTTATCCACAAATATCTACCTATTTCACTATTATGTAGAGCTACCATGACCACTAAAACACTTGAACCAGATTTAAGGCTTAAAAAAACGTTACTTTTAAACAATTTATACCTAGTGTCCTAGACTTGTAGAAAACAGATAACAATTGGGGTGTATATTTTGTAACACAACTTGCAAGTTTCTCTTGCAGAACTTGTCTACAAGGATGAAATTTCACTTGTAGTTACAATTCCCACACCGGTAGCTACAAGTATGCTCGTGTTACAGAAAGTACACTAGTGTAAAATAGTATTTACAACTTGTAGAACTTGTAGCAGTTGTGTTACGAATCCCTGGAGTTGCCTGGAAGACGAAAAATTCTTTGTAATAGGTCCATACAGTGGAGTGGAGAGATTTGGACGGATTCCAACAGCGAGGTCTTGAGAGGCGATGAGGGGGACGTGATGTGAGTATGGAGCAGCGCCGGAATGCAAGGGCGGGGGAAACGGGAGATCCCCGAGAAAAACCCGCCGACCAGCCTAGGGGGGATGGGTCCATATAGACTGGGCGAGTACGTTAGGGTCAAAAGGTGCGCCGGCTCCTTTAATGCAGGCGTACCCATTCACCCGTATAGGAGTACATATCACGCTGGTTTAGCTTCTGCGACAACCTGCAAGGCCCCAGTAACCCCGTCGACCGGTTGCCGCGGTGACCGCGAGGCCAGCAGGTCGAGGCTCCTACGTACCTGAAGACGTTCTGCGCGTTCAAGGCTCTGAAGCGAGGGAGCGATAAGGGCGACGCTGACACGCGCGCCTCGCGCCCCATCGCCCTTACGCGGAAGACGCTGAAATGGCTTGCAGCGTTTCCGACGCTGTGCTTTACCGTGCTAATTAGATCTGTAACAGCGGGCCTTCATAATACGTGATGAAAGTTAGTACATAGGTTTAACCACAGACGTGTAGTTATACTTTTCTCGTATATCTGAAGGATGCTGCGCAGGCAGCCTCTAAATGTGCGAATTTTTTTTTTNGACGTGTAGTTATACTTTTCTCGTATATCTGAAGGATGCTGCGCAGGCAGCCTCTAAATGTGCGAATTTTTTTTTTACCATTTTTACCATTTCACGATTTTTTTTTACTTCACTGTATATGACAAAAGTATAACTGCATGGCNTTTTTTTTTTACCATTTTTACCATTTCACGATTTTTTTTTACTTCACTGTATATGACAAAAGTATAACTGCATGGCCTTAGAGTGTTGGTTTCTACTTTTTCTAGCAAAAAATCGTATGCGCAAACAACGATTTAACACAAAATATTTTAGTACATAGTCTCAGAGCAGATAAGTATAAAGGGACGAAACGACATGGCGGTCATTTTGATGTGGGCGTACACAATCGCTGATTAACTGCGCGAGGCTCTGGGAACGGGCCTTGCGTCCGATTGGCTACTGCATGCCGTGTAAGGTTCCCTATTGGCTGGGCTGTCGCCCAGCGGGTAGGTTACCAGGCCACTGATTGGCGAACGGCATTACAACATTTTGCTGGTCAGTGACGCCATATTGTGTTCGCGTGCGGCTGAAGTTCGCGGTATGAGCGGCTGTTTAATCTCTGTATTATTTATTAGTCTGTGACGTAGTCCTCTTCAGCCCCTGTCATACCGTCAGATTTTCGCCTTCAAATGTATTTGACAATACAATTTTAAGACTAAATACGACCATAAATTTTTTCCATTNACCGTCAGATTTTCGCCTTCAAATGTATTTGACAATACAATTTTAAGACTAAATACGACCATAAATTTTTTCCATTCAACAAATTTTGTCAAATAACATTGAATGAATTTTAAAATGTTTCACACTGTCAAATTTATTAAGTGGGAGAATCTAGTCTGGACTTTTATTTAAAAATATTTTCAGTAATATACTACTGTTGTGTTTCCGTGCACTCCACTGCAGGAAGAAACGTAACGGATGTTGGGATTTATTTTCACTTCGTTACTAAATTTTAATTGCATGTATCACAAATACTTCCTGCGCAATGAAATTTAATGCCTCCGAGTTCTTAATATCATTGTGAATTAATCAATTCAAAAAGTGTCAGTCGCGCTCAAAGATCTGCTACGTAACTCCCCACAACCTTATTTAGTTTCCATCTATTGTTCGTCATTTTAAAATGCCGCGATGTCGAAACGGCAATTTTTTGTCCGCGNACCGTCAGATTTTCGCCTTCAAATGTATTTGACAATACAATTTTAAGACTAAATACGACCATAAATTTTTTCCATTAAACAAATTTTGTCAAATAACATTGAATGAATTTTAAAATGTTTCACACTGTCAAATTTATTAAGTGGGAGAATCTAGTCTGGACTTTTATTTAAAAATATTTTCAGTAATATACTACTGTTGTGTTTCCGTGCCCTCCACTGCAGGAAGAAACGTAACGGATGTTGGGATTTATTTTCACTTCGTTACTAAATTTTAATTGCATGTATCACAAATACTTCCTGCGCAATGAAATTTAATGCCTCCGAGTTCTTAATATCATTGTGAATTAATCAATTCGAAAAGTGTCAGTCGCGCTCAAAGATCTGCTACGTAAATCCCCACCAACCTTATTTAGTTTCCATCTATTGTTCGTCATTTTAAAATGCCGCGATGTCGAAACGGCAATTTTTTGTCCGCGAATTTGATTGGCTGAGCTCATCAAACATCAAATACATTAAGAACCCGTCCAATTTTCAAAAT
Source organism: Clitarchus hookeri (assembly GCA_002778355.1). Taxonomy (NCBI): domain Eukaryota; kingdom Metazoa; phylum Arthropoda; class Insecta; order Phasmatodea; family Phasmatidae; genus Clitarchus; species Clitarchus hookeri. The sequence goes on along the minus strand of NQII01001390.1, from coordinate 311,199 downwards.
ATTTGATGGAAACTACAGCCATCAAAACTTTTCCAGCCAACCTCCCGTGGCGCAGCCGGTTTGGGGTGCGGGAGGTTCTGGGTTGGAATCCCAGGCAGGTGTTAGTTTAAGTTAGGTTATAAGTCAGTTTATAAGCCGTCTCCCGGTAAGCCTTCAGTTGTAACACCGGGGGACGTCAATAAGCCCTTTCCAATTCCAAAAACTTTTCCAGGCAAACATGGCGGCGATAACGACGTTTCGGTGACGTCACAACTTTCCAACTTCATTTTAGCAAACATTGGCAGTTTGACGGGGAAATGTGACAGTGTGCGTAATCCCACTGCCATCGGCCGCATCCCTCCACATCGTCGGGGCGACCGAAATTCTTCTCACGCACCGCCGTCGGCCGAACTGGCTTGCGTGACTGCATTTATAACTAAACGGGAAGGGGATAGCCCTTGTGACGGATTTCGCATTTTCGTGTCGTCGGCAGTGTTTCACTGCCGTTTTCCAACGTCTAACTTCTCCTCTCCATCTTTTTTTTCTTCCGGGTATTTCCTGGAAGACTATCTATCAATTTTATTGCCTAAGGGGAATCCCCCAGTAAAAAAAGGTTTGACGCTTCGTGATAACGTCTGGGGCCGCGGTGGTGTAGTGGTTAGACTGCTCGCCTCCCACCTAGACAAACCAGGTTCGATTATCGGTGGGGCCTCTCCCGGATTTTCGCATGTGGGAATCGTGCCGGATGATGCCGCTGGTCGGCGGGTTTTCTCGGGATTCCAGCGATGCTCCATTACTCCACCCACTTCACTCTCGTCGGCTCTCAAGGCCTCGATGTTCAGAGCTGCCCAAATCTCTTCACTCACTCATAATCACGTCTTGCCATAAGGAAGCACTGCGGCTACCCTGAGCTGAATTTCTCGGAAACAACAGGATATTATTATACGATATGTGAGCTACTGGGTTAAACTATAGATGGGACTTCGTAGGTTTACGTGGGTGCCTCTTAACATCGAGGTCTTGAGAGCCGATGAGGGTGAAGCGAGTTGAGTAATGTAGCATCGCTGGAATGCAAGGGCGGTGGAAAAGGGGAGATCCCCGAGAAAACCTGCCGACCTGAGCCATCGTCCGGCACGATTCCCGCATTCGAAAATCCGTGAGTGGACCGGCCGGGGATTGAACCCCTGTTCACCTTGGTGGGAGGCGAGCAGTGTAACCGCGGCCCATGCGACTTAGTAATTTTTTTCTTAAGAAACAGCGCAGGCGATCTCCAAAAAAAAGGACACTCTTTAACAATTTTCACAGCTTTTATTTCTTTTATTACATTTAAGGACACTGTCTGCCAAGACTGCAGTTTAAATGGGGAATAAATATTAAGGAAATTCCTTCCGAATGCATAAATTTTGAAATTAAACGTTCTAACCCAAAATTATTCTACTGAACATTTCTTAAGCAGTACTGGCGCGTTAATAAATCTTGCCATGTTTTTGTATTTCAATGTTTTTTTATAAAATTTAATGTTAAAATTAAATTTGTCAAAACAAATTACGGACAAATGATTTTTTAAAGCTCTTAACGCGGCAGTATTCTTTACGAAAGTTGTGTGGGCTTTTATTTGTTTTGAACTCTGTGGTTGCAGACAGCGCTTTAAGAGTATGCCCCCCCCCCCNTACCCTGAGCTGAATTTCTCGGAAACAACAGGATATTATTATACGATATGTGAGCTACTGGGTTAAACTATAGATGCGACTTCGTAGGTTTACGTGGGTGGCTCTTAACATCGAGGTCTTGAGAGCCGATGAGGGTGAAGCGAGTTGAGTAATGGAGCATCGCTGGAATGCAAGGGCGGTGGAAAAGGGGAGATCCCCGAGAAAACCCGCCGACCTGAGCCATAGTCCGGCACGATTCCCGCATTCGAAAATCCGTGAGTGGACCGGCCGGGGATTGAACCCCTGTTCACCTTGGTGGGAGGCGAGCAGTGTAACCGCGGCCCATGCGACGTAGTAATTTTTTTCTTAAGAAACAGCGCAGGCGATCTCCAAAAAAAGGACACTATTTAACAATTTTCACAGATTTTATTTCTTTTATTACATTTAAGGACACTGTCTGCCAAGACTGCAGTTTAAATGTGGAATAAATATTATGGAAATTCCTTCCGAATGCATAAATTTTGAAATTAAACGTTCTAACCCAAAATTATTCTACTGAACATTTCTTAANTTCCTTCCGAATGCATAAATTTTGAAATTAAACGTTCTAACCCAAAATTATTCTACTGAACATTTCTTAAGCAGTATTGGCACGTTAATAAATCTTGCCATGTTTTTGTGTTTCAATGTTTTTTATAAAATTTAATGTTAAAATTATTTTTGTCAAAACAAATTACGGACAAATGATTTTTTAAAGCTCTTAACGCGGCAGTATTATCTACGAAAGTTGTGTGGGCTTTTTTTTGTTTTGAACTCTGTGGTTGCAGTCTTGGCAGACAGCGCTTTAAGAGTATGCCCCCCCCCCTACTCATATTGAAGGTTTTACTTTTTTCTTCCTGATTCGAATTTAGAATGATTTATTGAAAAATGCGACGATAGAAGCTTAGCTAATTACCTTAGCCATCATTACGGACATAATACATTAATTACTAACGCCTATTTATGCAACAACTAACCTAATACAAAATAATGTATACTAATTAATTCTCGCCTTTTATTAACAACCAGGGAACGCCTGTTAATAATCAGATAAATAANAACCAGGGAACGCCTGTTAATAATCAGATAAATAATTTACACAGAACCACGCAATGTGATGCTTCTATAATGAATAGATACAGGAAAAAAATCGCGAGTTCAATGACCTGTAGGCTAGACTCTACAGTCTTGTGTACAAATATGCCGACATCAACTGCACATTGGTTGCTTTCTGTCACAGTGGAAGGCGACGATTGGACCAGCATTCTCCAGGAAGTGCCAAATACGGGGTTGGCCAATGGATTCAGTTATATAAATGCATGCGTTTTGAATTCTAGCTTGTCCTAAAATGAATCAGCTAATTCTTCAGGTCTCTAATAAGGTAACATTTTAAGTAATGACCCTGACTCTTCGGTTATGATACTAAAACGAATAATTTCTGTATAAGTTGTGATACAACCTCTTAATAGGTTAAATGCTAAAAGTGGCGGCTGTAGATAATTGTTTTTACCTTTCCTAAAATAAAATAAAAACGTAATCCCATAACCTTTATTTACTGAGATACGAGTATAGTACGTTCACAATTAGTTCCAATTTTTCTGAAGCCCTGCTTGAGTTCTAATTTCAGGATATTTCTCCGCCTCATGACAAATAAGCTTAGCTAAGTCTAGAAAATTATTACACTCAGAGTAATAATATTTCACATAAAAGTTATTTTTTTTCTGGGCATTACCAACATTAATATGTTCTCTCTGGTTCTATTCGTATAAATTATAAATTAAATAATACCTAATTTATAGATAAAATATAAGCGAAAGTTCAATTTAACCAATAATAAGGTAATTTTATGTTGACAGGCGTATAAAATGCTTGCGATATATGTCAAATTTAGGAAACGACCAATCACGTCGTAAATGGGGTGTTTTTTTTTACAAAGGTTTGATTCAAAAACTGTAAATAAACCGCGAATAGACTAGCGAAACTAAATTCTGATCATCCTAGACACAATTTCCAGTGCGCCTACTATGTTACGGCTTATCTCAAATATATTGAGAGTGACGGACGACATCTAATTATTTTAGAGCTAAAATAAAAAATATATATATACACGCTAACACAGATTTTTACGGAAAATACTTTACTAGGGAGTCCCTTTAACGAGGCCTAACACTGCCAACCTTGAGGAGGAACGGAGAAGATTGCCATCAACAAACGCTTTCGCCGCCAGCATCCGAAAGCGTTGGCCGTGTTGTAAACTGGTGAAACGTATGGCGTTGGTTCTACTAGGAATTGTGCTGTCCTCGTTTCGCTCTCGTGACTAGAGACCCTTTCATTTCGTGTCATAATTTTGTGACGGACTACGTGTCATAAAAGTATAATGTCGGGTTTCGTGCGCGTCGCTGGACATGCGCTCGCCCGACACGCCCTTCAAAACTCTGAATCGATAGCGAACATGTACCACTCTGGTCGTTTCACTTCTTCTGGCCGAGTCGAACAGGAGAACGTGGCAGCGGCCAATGAGAAAACGAGATCTGCTCGAGTGTGCGCCGGACTGCGAACGCCAGCATTACGCCGTTTTACAACGCGAAATGTTAGGGCATCTGCATATAGGCAACAAAAGTCTCCGTTTTTCTAATTAATACATGCAGTAATCAGTGATCAAACTAACAATTGGGATATGACACCAACTCNATAATGTCGGGTTTCGTGCGCGTCGCTGGACATGGGCTCGCCCGACACGCCCTTCAAAACTCTGAATCGATAGCGAGCATGTACCACTCTGGTCGTTTCACTTCTTCTGGCCGAGTCGAACAGGAGAACGTGGCAGCGGCCAATGAGAAAACGAGATCTGCTCGAGTGTGCGCGGGACTGCGAACGCCAACATTACGCCGTTTTACAACGCGAAATGTTAGGGCATCTGCATATAGCCAATAAAAGTCTCCGTTTTTCTAATTAATACATGCAGTAATCAGTGATCAAACTAACAATTGGGATATGACACCAACTCGCCAACAAATTGTCTTTATCATACACACACCCACGCACATTGCCAAGTCTGCCAACTTTGCATGATGTACTTTTTTGTGTACATCAGAAGTAAAAAAGTCTACGGCAATTGTTTGCACACTTCGGTATTGCAAACCATTCCACAGAACCGTTTTGCACAAACTACTGACTGGTCACCGAACTGTGAGAAGTTCGCAAATTTACCACATCAATGTATGAAAAGATAATTTTTTTTTTTATTTGCATTCGTCCACGCTGGTTTTCCTACATTTGTTCAGGAACCACGCTTGTTACTGAGTTTATGCAGAATTTTGCTTTGTGGAGTGATTATAGAGCATAACGAAAGTGACTGGAAAAGTAGAGGATCCATAAACGTGTCTACAATCCGTTTACCGCTGTGCCAAAGCTTTTCTGACACGCCCATGGTGACTAAGAACGTACAAAACCACGTATCAAAAGAAGAGCTAAATTATGTGGAACCCAACACAGAGTAACCAATGAGCGAACGGCAGCCACTCAAAAATACAGAAGACGCAAAGTCAGTGACGTTTGCCCTGTAAGTCATTTGATTCAAAACTTTACCGTCATATCTCCCTTTGAAATTAGGAAAATAACTTGAGTTGAGTTTGTCGAACAGTTTATGGGAAGCTGCAGGAGAAGTGAGTTTAATTATAGGCTGTTCACGGTAAAATGAGCATTTTTTAAAACACTACTTAAGATCTACTTGCATGCATATTGCGTATTCTTCCACCGTATGTAAAATTAACATTGGTATGAACCTTATCACTTTATTCGTGCGTCGTTCAAGTGAAGCTTTAAAATTATTAAACAAGTAAAAATTATAAAATTTGTTAATTTATACACCTATACGAATTTAAAAAATCAGAAAGCAAAGAAAATAATTTCTGTAATCACAAATGTTTACTTAATGCCTATAATTCAAAGTTTAGACATGGTACTACTTTCCCTCTGTCGTAACCAACTTTACTGTACGCATGCCGGTCAGTGTGTCCATTGAAATACATGCAGGTAGGGACAGTGACATTTTTCAAAGGTTTATTTCAGAAGTGCTCAATTAACCGTAAATAGCTTTTACCTGCACTGTACATAGTGGGAAACGGCGTCCATTAGTGAAAGTTCCTAGCTTGGTGGGAAGAATCATTCGTTATTACGACTATATCCCATAGCCTCATAAACACTCGCTGAAAATAACATCAAACAGAAGCACGTTTATTGTACTGATAATTGTACAATCCTGAACAAAGAAATTATTGGTTGCAACGCCTAAATTATATAGTTACCTGTGACCGAAAGAGTTGACGTTGAAATAGTGAAGATTTCTCCAGTATAGTTGCATGTGACTGCGAACCACTTCTATAGAAAAACAAATATTTTATTTCATTAACCAAATTTCGCTAATTTGACTTTTATTTCTACCGATTTATAATGAACTTTATTGTTTCGAACCCAGGTTTTTATTACTTTCAGCTGTTAGTCACTAGTAGTTTACTAATTGAATTGTCAATAATTGAACTTTTGAAGTGCGCTCCTTCTTTGCGAAGATGCGAATACACACTGAGTGGCGGAACAAGGTTTTTAAAAGTTTCTCGTGAGTTTCCGTGGGTGTTTTCCTCTTAAATGCGGGAGTATTGTCGTTCCCTTGCTCGCCATGCTGCACACAAAAATCGCGCTTTTGGCCAATTTTGTGTAATATTGTAAACCCAGGCGTCAAAACATATTACTTCCAAGCCCTTTCCACGCAAGTAAATTGAAATTTCAAGGTCTTGGAAGTATATTAATTGATAGTTTTTAAGGATAGACTGTTTTACAAGTCCCTGATAATGCTAACAGTTAATTAAATATCTGGCTACAATTCATATCCCATTACTGAACTGTTAAATCAACCCTAACATGCCATTTTAAGTACAGGTTTATATGAAAGCCATCTTGAATGCATCACTTATCGTATCATAAACTTTATATCAAACAAGAAGTAACAGATATAACTAATGAGATTACTATCCTCTACATGGGTGCAAATAATTTTTTATGAAGTTCTTAAAAGCTTTTATAGTAGGTAGGCCTTGACGTCTCGTTGACAGCAATGTCATAATAGATGAAACCAGAAACATATGCAACAGCAGTGAGATAATTACAAACACTTACATGCCTTACCCGAGACTTGAATCCAGAAAACCTCGTAAAAATAAGCTAGCGTGCAATCAACTACATCCCGGGGTAGGATTCGGAGCATCAACTTCGGATGTAATCAGTCTAATGTTTTGAATGACAGGAATTACTAACCTTAAATACTTACAGGGCCGTCATTTTGAAAATAAGAGTCTGGGACACTTAAACCATGTAACTTTACATGTCCTTCTGTGGCACTAATGGTGTGCAAAATTCGGTTGGAATTAGTTGAATTGTTCCGGAAATATGGCAAAATGTTCAATTTTCTCACCTGGCAATATTTTGCAAAAAGATCAGAAAAAGAGTCTCTCTGCATGTATAATTGATGCTTCTAATGACTACTGTTAGCGTAACAAAATGTTGTGGAATTGTTTCATAGGTATAACATATGAATCTAAGTTATTTATATTAACCCCACTAAAAAGGCCTGCCGCACATAAAACATGCTAGTTTACATACCCTACTGTAGCACTTCTTTCGTGAACAAATTTTGAGGGAATCGGTTGATTTATTCTCGAGGTATCGCACAAATCCCCTCCCCCCTTATTGCCAATTGAGGATATTCATAAATAGAGAAAAAGGACGTAATGTATTAGCATATTTGATAATTGTCATAGGTGCTGTCAGTATACAAAATTAAGTTAAAATTAGTTACATATTTTTGTAGATATAGCACATTAAGCTAAATTTGTATAGTCGCCATTTTGAAAAGAAAGGTTATGCACACTTAAAACATATAAATTAATATGGCCTACCACAGCACAAATTCTTAGACAAATCTGGGAGAAATAGGTTGATTTTTGCCCGAGATGAAATCAAAAATAAACTTTTTCGTGCGGGACAAAATGTCGGGGAAATAAGGCTCTGTACAGAAAAATTTGATGGTTATAATATATTCTGGCAGAATGCGAAGCTAAGTTGAAATTTGTTTCGTAGTTTCGTAGCTATAACATGCTGAGGTAAAAGTTTATGTGGATGCCATTTTGAAAATAAATGTCTGACCAAATCAAAACATATAATTTTGCATGACCTGCCTTAGTTCTACTTGTTATCGGAATTTTGTGGAAATCTGTTGGTTTTCTCTGCAGATACGACGTAAAAATCTTCATTTGTCATGCAATGCTATCTTACAAAATGGTGGTAAAAGGGATTTTGTGTGGACACATTTGATGGTTGTAATATATACTGCCAACATACAAAAATTTGTTGGAATTAAATACAGTACTTAGTTTCTACAATATAGTATACGACGATTAAATTGCTATATTGCCGCCAAAATAGAAAATAACTGTTCGACCTACGCAAAACATACCACTTAACATCAACTGTCGCAGTACTACTTCTTTGCCAAATTTGGTAGGAATCTGTTAATTGTTTCCGGAGATACGACATCAAACCTTGCTTGTTAGAGCAATACTCTTACAAAATGGTGAACAAAAGAGGTTCCGTGTAGACATATTTGATAGATACAATGTATACTACCAGCATACACAGTTAAGTTGGAATTTATAGAATATTTTCGACTATGTCATACTAAGATGGCTGCCCGTTATATAATAAGTATCTGACCTACTTAAAATGTGCTATTTTACATAGGCGACAAATAGGTATGTGACTATAGCTATTATTGTGCATACGAAGGTCACTATTTTTAATTGAATAAACACTGCAGATTTACATAAAAATTGCGATTTAGTAAATTTACCACAGGCTGGAAATATTACAAGCATATGTCAGTTTAAGGTACAGGAATTTTTTTTTTTACTACGTGTGACTTCGTTACTAGGACTTAAAGGGACTTTTTATAAAACATATGTAGTCAGTAATATCAGTGTTTGCGCGTACACGCGTAGGTATTTCAATAAATAAATGGTTTGGGGATACGATTTTTTTCTCCAGGAAAGGAAAAAAACTCTTATCTACAAACGCCACTTTTTACTTTTATACTATTGAATGCATTCAAAACTATAAAAAAAGGGAAGATGGTTAAATATAGCATTTTGGGGGGGGGGGTGTTTCCTGTGCAGTTTTCTTACGGGAAAAGAAAAAAAGTACTAAGTAGCATCTGTAGTGTAATATTTTGGCTTTCATGACGTGTAAAATCCTACAGTTACAGATCTCATCTGCGAGAAATTCGACTGCACGGGGGTGCATATCGCAGCCCCCGACAATACTTCGTTATGGTCCAGACGTGATCTAGAGGAATTCAAAACAATTTTTGCTATGGATTCACATTAATTCGTTTTCGCCCGGGAGATTTTACAGCAGCGCGCTGAAGTCGTTTTGTGCAGCTGGTGCCATGTGTGTTGAACCAGTTCAACTCGCAGCTTACTCCACGACGGTCGTGTGTCCAATGCAGCATCGAATGCATTTAATGTTTACAGCTCAGTTCGTCTCTACGCTCTTCTCGGAGCTGCTCGCCGTTTGTCGTTTGCCTTAACGTATGCATACGATTTAATTTACGGCACAACATACTGAGGGTAGCTTCTTCCTGACGACGTAATTCTGCGACACGTGTCGTATAGCAGAATCTGGGTCAAACACTTTATCTCGACACTCTACAGAGTCATAAATGCAGGGTTGGTTGTAAATTTCGTTCGTGGACAAGTAATGTTCCTTGTCTGGCGACATCAATAAATTTTCCTATCTTGTTTCAATCGCCACTGAAATGCCGCTTTCAATTGAACTCGATACTCATTTAAACACGTAGTTGAGAGTGTTTATAAACGGTAACCTTTCAAAACAAAAAATAACTATTTTATTAATTATTTTGTTGGTTCGTATAGTTCGTTTCAGAACCCTTTGAGATCTAGTCGCGTATCGTAAGTGCATACGCAAGTCAACTCAATCTGAAATACCTGGTGGCTGTAGATTGCAGTGTGTGTGAAATTTCAATTTTTTTTTCTTCCGGAAACCAGTAAACGTGCGTCTAAAATACTTATCTACGCAAAGAAAACAGACTTCAGACTAGTCGTGTATGGTGCTTTCAAGACATCACGCACATTGGAAACATTATTTCAATGCCCTTCAAAATGGATGAAAACTTCTTTTTTAGACTATTGTTTCTCAAATCATACGAACCAATTCATGCTAAAGAACGGTATAGAAGTGGGTTGGACTTTGCTACAGTTTCGCGCCCAATAAAATTACGTAAGTATTTTTGCTTAAAATCCCATGGTTCCAGCGGCATGACGGGAACACTGCACGAATGCGCGTAGAGGCGATATCACTTTACATGAGCTGGCCAACGTCGCCCATAGCGATTCATCGATTATTGCCTCATATATACAAGGACACTCCTCACTAGGCGGCAGCCTTAATTTAAATACAAGAAAAACACGTTCCGTTAGGAATAGAGACTTGGTACAAAACTCGAACAGCGTCCATCCTTTAACTATATATTACTCATCCGTAAGCTCCCCCCCCCCTTCCCCTCCCTTACCGTCCATGGGAAGACACTACAGGATGAGAAAGTATGGTTTTGAGTGTCCTGTTTTTTGATGTGACGCCATTTCCACACTATTCTTGAGATAAATGATTTTGAATCTCACCTAAATCTCAAATCTTTTTTTACGAGATTTTCGTAACTTTTTCTATTTTAGCTTTTCTAAAATATTTCTAAAAAAGTTGTTGGGCCTACATTTTCCTTGAAATTTTCGACCTGTTAGACTTTCCGTGATTTTCCTTTCTAATTTCCTGTACGTGTGTTGCTCGCGCGCGCACACGACCACACACGCACACACACACATATAGGCAGAGTAGTTTGAGAAATCTTTGGTGAATGTGGGCAATGCGGTACACACACATACTCTCTCCAACTACTCTTTGTTTTTCAACACGATCTTGAAAACTGTTTGTCCAACTGATTTTTCCATGAAATATTTCGCTCGGTAGGTGCCCTTTTCGTGTTTTTATTTCTAATTTCCTATAATAATGTAACTTCTACATCAGTTTTCCCCATAATTTTTCTATCATACAATATTTTTGCCAGATTGTCGAATTGTATATATTCAATTAATTGTACGCTTTTAGCCAGTCACCTTAAAACTGTTTTCATACCTTTGTTTTCTGCATACTACAGAAGACAGCGGGCATTTCAAAGGGTACACTATCAAAATCACCAATCGCTGCTGCTGATAGGCCTTATTTACGGCGTATTTTGACATTTTTCGGTACAGTGAACCACTTTATGACAGACAGGAACGCGTGAACTGTTTGCGTTTAATTTTTCTAAGCTCCGCTATCATCTACTTGGGCGTTGGCATTTTAGTTCATTGCTTCACCCAGGTAATGTATGGATTTGGACGTCATGTGTGATAATAACTGCATCGTAGTTCTTGTTCACAGTTAAAAGAACATTTGATTCCAACTTTCGAAGAAGAAAAGACAGTTTCGTAATTTTATATTTTCACGTAAACACACATCGCCTTTATACAATAATTTATGTGTCTTCGTTTCATGAGAAGTAGTCTTAAGATATAAAGTCTCATTAAAATTATGTTTTTCTTCGAAGCTCTATTCTTTTCATCCTCCACTAGGATTCTTGATCTGCCCTCATTTAGTCTATTCAATTTCTGTAATTTTGGTATGACGTTTCGGAAGTGCCTTTCACGGCCAATGACGCCTCTCCGCTGGCGCATGCGGCTATTTAACTTCGATATTCTCAAGTATAGTCCATTCACGGTTACCTCCAACTTTTCAAAAACCCTGCTAAAGCTATACTTCCAGGATATTCCTCCGCCTCATGCAAACAAAGCTTTACTTAAGCGGGTACGCCACGATGGAAGATTCCTTGGACGATACCGTGCAAGCCTGCATGGCCGCTTGTCTGGATAGGTTCTGTGGAAGATTTGGCCGACTGCCCGCCGGCCGTTTTCATGGACGTGTTCGTTGTTGGTCGTGTGCAATTTNGGGTTCTGTGGAAGATTTGGCCGACTGCCCGCCGGCCGTTTTCATGGACGTGTTCGTTGTTGGTCGTGTGCAATTTTGTTGGAAGGTTTTCTACAGGGTTGAAATTTCAGCCGATCGGAGAGAGGTTGGGTGGAGTGATTTTGTTCATTTTATTTTTAGAAAGAGCGTAAAACTATTAAGCACGAATAAATAGTATATGCATGCAGGCTCGGGTAGCAGGTCTTGTGGAAGATTCCATCCGAGCCTGTAAGGAAAATTATATCGTGGCATACAGGCTTATGAAATCACACCAAAGGGACAGTGCACCCACCGCATTCGTGCACACTCAGTGTAATAATATTTTCCCAAGGAACTATTTATTACTTGGCATTACCAACACACATATTATCTCTCTTGTTTTAAATATATTACTTATAAATTAAATATCATTATTTATAAATGAAATATAAGGAAAAGTTTAATTAAATACAAAAATAAGGTACGTTAATGTAAAAACAAGTATAAAACGCTTGTGATACATGGCATATTTAGGAAACGACCAAACACGTCTTACATGGGGTGATTTTTCAAATGTTCTAATTAAAAAAATCAAAAGAAACCGCGAATAGTGTATATACTGTGTGGCCTGGTGTATTTTTTCCAGCGCTTTGGCGCCGCTTTCCGATGTTCAATATTTCTCAAGTGAACATTTTTTTTTTAAGTAAACGCACTGTACTCACGGCCAGCTTTTCGCAGCACGCAGTAGCCAATCAGACGCAACGCCTGTTCCAGAGCCTCGCGCGGCCAGTCAGAGAACGGGCACGCCCTCGTCAAAGGAACCGCAAAGCAGTTTCAACTCTGTATATGGTGTATTCACGGCGTCTTCACTCTTTTTAAATCGAACGTACGGTGTTCTGTCCCTTTGGTGTAATATTTTAGATACAGTTAAGCTTTATTCGCAAGAGGCGGAGGGATAGCTTGACAAGTAGAACTTTAGCAGGGCTTCAGAAAAGTTGGGCGTGAATATGAATCGACTCTATTTATGCTATGACCAGGGTAAGGTTTATTCTACTCAGGTTAGGAACAAAACGAGATTTCTTACGGGACAGTTCGGCATTGGGAAAATTACCACCGCAACGTGCGCTGGTGTTCCAAAAGCAAAAGGTAAATNTTTCTTACGGGACAGTTCGGCATTGGGAAAATTACCACCGCAACGTGCGCTGGTGTTCCAAAAGCAAAAGGTAAATGAAGAAATTGTGTTTGTGTAAAAGTTCGAGTTTGGCTCGAACTGTGATATACACTTGCACCGACCAACATTTTAAGTATTGATTTTATTTCGTAACTAATGGTGTTTACAAGAGAAAAAATGGGGAAAAAATACAACTGAGTTTGGCAATGCGCTTTTATAAGAAAATTTATTTCAATGGAATACCGTTACGAATTTAGGTGCGAAATACGTATAACCGTCAGCAAAAGAAACTTTCTACTTTACTCCTTTCCCTTGAGGAAAGTATGCGGAAAGCCCTAAAAAAAATATTTTTAACCATTTTCATTGTATGTATATATATACATGTTGATTCTAAAATCATGGGTCAAACATTGAGTGGTGGTAGAGCTCACTAAAACAAATAATTATTGTATAGGANTTTCTTACGGGACAGTTCGGCATTGGGAAAATTACCACCGCAACGTGCGCTGGTGTTCCAAAAGCAAAAGGTAAATTAAGAAATTGTGTTTGTGTAAAAGTTCGAGTTTGGCTCGAACTGTGATATACACTTGCACTGACCAACATTTTAAGTATTGATTTTATTTCGTAAATAATGGTGTTTACAAGAGAAAAAATGGGGAAAAAATACAACTGAGTTTGGCAATGCGCTTTTATAAGAAAATTTATTTCAATGGAATACCGTTACGAATTTAGGTGCGAAATACGTATAACCGTCAGCAAAAGAAACTTTCTACTTTACTCCTTTCCCTTGGGGAAAGTACGCAGGAAAGCCGTAATACAATATTTTTAACCATTTTCATTGTATGTGTATATATATATATATATGTTGATTCTAAAATCATGGGTCAAACATTGAGTGGTGGTAGAGCTCACTAAAACAAATAATTATTGTATAGGANTATGTTGATTCTAAAATCATGGGTCAAACATTGAGTGGTGGTAGAGCTCACTAAAACAAATAATTATTGTATAGGAATATATGGGCGGAAGTGACGCGTTGAGGCACATTCTAGTGCGAAGAACAAAGTCTATTATATATGTAGGTTCTAAAACAATACAAATAGTAAAATTTACAAAATTACATTTATTTTAGGAAAAGTTTAAATATCTTATTTACTTTTATACCAAAATATAAAAATCCTGCAGACATGCGACATCAGTGCAACTTGGTGGCGAAAATGTTTAGTTGCCGAACTAAAAGCCTTGAGCTTCCCAAAACCTGAGTGGAATAAACCTTAACAAGGTTGTAGGTTGGGGGTTACTGTTCGGGTAACTGACGAGTGCAAACAAGCGTCGGCCACTAAGGGGGTGTCAGCTCGCTCGGAGATACCGCGCGATTAATTACGTCTTCTCCCCGCTGCTTTTTTTTTCTGTACCCACCCCCGCGCACTCCCGAAGCGTCGACGAACGCGAGGCCGCGTTGTCACGGCCGTCAGTGGAGTCGGTGACGTCACCAGGTCTGCGGCAGAGGTCACGTATTAACGAAGCCCCGTGTAGGACGGGGGGAAAGGGTAGGCCACGCCCACCTGCGACCGCCTGACGTTATAGGCGTTGCGCCCGATATTTGTGATATGCAGAAGAGATGGAACGGCCAGCAGACGGCAGTGGAAAGGAGAGATTTGGCCGGCCCTTAACACCGAGGTCTTGAGAGCCGATGAGGGGGAGACGAGGTCAGTATGGAGATCCCCGAGAAAACCCGCCAGCCAGCGGCATCGTCCGGCACGATTCCCATGTGCGAAAATTCGAGAGCGACCCCGCCGGGAACCGAACCAGATTCACCTTGTTGGGAAGTGAGTAGTCTGACCACTCCATTGCCGCGGCTCNAGCGACCCCGCCGGGAACCGAACCAGATTCACCTTGTTGGGAAGTGAGTAGTCTGACCACTCCATTGCCGCGGCTCTCTCGTAAACAGCTGTGTCTATTAAAATTAAAAAAAAACAGACTATTGAATATTCTAATGTAAATATTTTTTTCAAAGCAGAAATAAAATCTATTTATTGTTCCCAAATCATAAATGTTGTTATTGGAACACAAACGTGGTCGTTGAAAAGTGTCAAAGTCAGCCAAAACCGTGGTAAGTAGTCTCCTTTTTACGATATTATTCTTCTGTAAAACAAGTATTTAAAACTTAAGCGACAATGCTGCATATTTCCTGAATAGATTGCTGTATTAAAACCCTATAGCCTCCCGCTTAAAATTCTGAGGAAATATAACACACGCGAATCGTGTTTATGGTGTTTCCCATCGCGTCACAATGCTTCCTTACGGCTGAAAGTGACATTGAAGGGTGTAAAATTTTTTTCTATGGAGGCCCATTTAAATGTCGTGGGGCGTAAATAAGCTCTAAGAATGTCAACTGAAATTCATAGAGTTTTGGAAGCCAGCATTTAAAAATTAAGGAAGGGCCATACTATATAACGACTTTCGCCAACCTCGTGAGTGGTCTTAATTACAAATTCTCCCATGGTGGTGTACTTATTTTGTATAATATCTTGATCGCACATGTGAATTTTTACGGCATCAGATATATCTCGACAGAAGTGCAACGCTCTTTTGAGGTACACTATCGTTTGTGAAAATTGCAACACCCAGAAATAATGGCCCGAATGAATCTAAACTCGGAGGATGTGCAGAACAGTGTACCAGAAATAAGTGATTACGATTGCAGAGAGATGGCGTACACGTAGGCCCAGCAGCGCCCTCTATTTTGTGACCGAAAAGGTCCATGTTACGCCAAACTCAATCAGTGGAAAACCGTCAAACTAAGTGAAAGCAAGTGCCAGTATGCCTCGTCTACGTCAAAGGGCGCCATATCAGCATGCGAGTGACTTCGAACGGGAAAGAATGGTCGGTCTCCGGGAAACAGGTTTGTCATACCGTGACATTTCGGCTCATACAGGGCATGCTGCTACGACAGCGATGTGTGTGTAGAACCAGTGGATAGAAGACGGCGGTAAGCAGCGACGAGCAGGTACTGGACCGCGCAATGTGACCACAGCACGGGATGACCGCCATCTGGTCCGCATGGCCGTAACGGACCGTACAGCCTCGTTCACAGTGTTGGCTCGACACTGGAGCATTGCTACGGGTATGGACTTGTCTGCGTCGATGGTTCGACGCCGTCCGCTGCGGGCTGGACTGGTGGCACGCATGCCATTGCGTCGGCTTCCATTGTCCAGAAACCAGAAACGCCTCAGACTGCAACGGGCACGCGAATGCCGTCGCTGGCGTGCTGAGTGGCAAAATGTAGTGTTGTCGGACGAGTCCCGCTTCAACCTGTCCTACAGTGATGGCCGCATACGTGTTAGACGCTATCGTGGTGACCACAATCTGGCAGCCTGCATTGTGGAGCGGCATAACGGACAAACGCCAAGTGTGGTGGTTTGGGGCGCCATTGGATACAACATGCGATCTCAACTCCTACGTATTGACGGCAATCTGAACAGCAGCCACTACATGAGGGAGGTTTTATAGCCCTAGGCACTGCCCCTCTTTCAGGCAACTCCACATGTCATATTTCAGCAGGACAATTCCCGGCCACATGTGGCGAGGAATGTGCAAGCATTCTTCAATGAACGACGGGTGCCGCTACTTCCCTGGCCTGCACGTTCGCCTGAANTTCCCGGCCACATGTGGCGAGGAATGTGCAAGCATTCTTCAATGAACGACGGGTGCCGCTACTTCCCTGGCCTGCACGTTCGCCTGACATGTCACCCATCGAACACGTCTGGGATATGGTTGGTCGGTTTCGTGGAGAAGCTTTTATTTCAGACATACTGCAACGTATGTAGTTGAAGTGCCAGGTATTATAGGAGGGTCCCTTAATAATGAACTCGGTGCTCATAAATTACTAGCCTGAACTCATAAACTGTGTAGAAAATTCTCAACGCAGCACACAGTAAAATTTTTCTGTAGTATGATTTACAAACAGTTCGTTGTAAACTAGAGGCCAAATATTGTTTGATGTCATACAAGTTAAATATTACAACTTTACAACATACTGTTTTATGAAAGCATATGTTTTCCGTAATAAATTTGAAGTCTTATTGTGCTAGCCCGTTAAAAACTAACTTTATATTTACACGTACCACAATAACGTGTTGTATAAGTAGTAAATGTTTTAAAAATTTTCCCATTCTCACGCTTATATAAAATTAAAAAAACACGGGAAGCAAAAAAAAAAAATTCTCAGCATTCGCAAATGTTTAGCTAACACTTTCAATTCAACGTTAAGACATAAGACTACTTTCTCTCCGCCGTTGCCAATTTTAATGGGCGCATGGCAGCCAGTGTTCCCTTTGAAATATATGCAGGCAGAGGTAGTGACAGTTTTCAAACGTTGGTATCAAACGTGCTCGCTTCACCGCGAACAGACTATATGCCAGCCCCCCAAACCCCCTCCACCCGGTTCTAAACACGTTATATTATCGTAAAGGTGGATTTTCGCAGTCTTTGATCACGCCGAACGAATATAGGGCACCAACAGCCAATCAGGACGTGCGTTACACGAGTTGTCTGCGCCAGTGGATGGCCATGACTGCTATCATCGATGTTTTTTTTTCTTTAAGTTTATCTCTTTAATTTGCTGTTGTAAATGGGACGTTGCATGGGAAATGACTTGTATGGTCTGTGCTGTACACAGTAGAGAAACCCGTCCAATAAGCGGAGTGCATTGCCTGTGTGAGTTGTTATTCGCTACTGAGACTATATTCTGTAGTCTGGCGAACAGTTACTGCCATTAGCATGTAGCACAAATGCGTGTTTATTGGTTTATATACAAGGCCAAGCGTCACACCGATAGCTAGCGGACCCTATCATTTCGCGTTATAATTTTGTGGCAGACTATAAGTGTCTTCAAAAAGGACGGGTTAGCTTCATGTGTGTCACTGAAACATCGCTCATCCGACACGCCCAACTGGACTCAGAGGCAATAGTAAACCTGTAGCACAGGCAGCCAATGAGAAAATGAGATATGCTTGAGCTAGTATATGACTGTGAAGTCTATCGTGGTGTCGTTTCACAACGAGAAATGACAGTCTCCCTACCAATGGTAGTATTTCCGAAAATAAAAAAGTTTCTTGAAACGCCTGAAACGATATAAGTATATGTGACAAAAAGGGTTGAGGCTTATAACTTGAGACCTTGCCGTTTAGCGTTATGAAACTTCGCCAGGCTAGACTTCAAATTCATATGCACATTCAAGAAGATATAGTTGTCTCATTGGTTCCTGCCGCAGTCAGAACCCAGTCCCTTTTTCCGCTCGGCCAAATGGAATGAAGCCACCAAGAGCGCTGTATGTATGCTACTGGCTCACAGTATTAGAGAGCTTGTCGGATGAACGGAGGCCCAAAGACACACACGAAGTTAGCATATACCTTTATGACACCGAGTTTTTACAAAATTATAACAAGAAATCGCTTTGTGATCCAGTACAAATAACTTTCAAAAGAAACGGAAACTCATTTATAGAGACGTGAAGAATTCGCGGATTCATTTTAGGACAAGCTAGAATTCAAAACACATGCGTTTATATAACTGAATCTATTGGCCCACGCCGTATTTTAAACTTCCTGGAGAATGGTGGTCCAATCGTCGCCTTCCACTGTGACAGCAAGCAACCAATGTGCAGTTGATGTCGGCATATTTGGACATAAGANAGCGACCCCGCCGGGAACCGAACCAGATTCACCTTGTTGGGAAGTGAGTAGTCTGACCACTCCATTGCCGCGGCTCCCTCGTAAACAGCTGTGTCTATTAAAATTAAAAAAAAACAGACTATTGAATATTCTAATGTAAATATTTTTTTCAAAGCAGAAATAAAATCTATTTATTGTTCCCAAATCATAAATGTTGTTATTGGAACACAAATGCGGTCGTTGAAAAGTGTCAAAGTCAGCCAAAACCGCGGTAAGTAGTCTCTTTTTTACGATATTATTCTTCTGTAAAACAAGTATTTAAAACTTAAGCGACAATGCTGCATATTTCCTGAATAGATTGCTGTATTAAAACGCTATAGTCTCCCGCTTAAAATTCTGAGGAAATATAACACACGCGAATCGTGTTTATGGTGTTTCCCATCGCGTCACAATGCTTCCTTACGGCTGAAAGTGACATTGAAGGGTGTAAAATTTTTTTCTATGGAGGCCCATTAAAAGGTCGTGAGGCGTAAATAAGCTCTAAGAATGTCAACTGAAATTCATAGAGTTTTGGAAGCCAGCATTTAAAAATTAAGGAAGGGCCATACTATATAACGACTTTCGCCAACGTCGTGAGTGGTCTTAATTACAAATTCTCCCATGGTGTTGTACTTATTTTGTATAATATCTTGATCGCACATGTGAGTTTTTACGGCATCAGATATATCTTGACAGAAGTGCAACGCTCTTTTGAGATACACTATCGTTTGTGAAAATTGCAACACCCAGAAATAATGGCCCGAATGAATCTAAACTCGGAGGATGTGCAGAACAGTGTACCAGAAATAAGTGATTACGATTGCAGAGAGATGGCGTACACGTAGGCCCAGCAGCGCCCTCTATTTTGTGACCGAAAAGGTCCATGTTACGCCAAACTCAATCAGTGGAAAACCGTCAAACTAAGTGAAAGCAAGTGCCAGTATGCCTCGTCTACGTCAAAGGGCGCCATATCAGCATGCGAGTGACTTCGAACGGGAAAGAATGGTCGGTCTCCGGGAAACAGGTTTGTCATACCGTGACATTTCGGCTCATACAGGGCATGCTGCTACGACAGCGATGTGTGTGTAGAACCAGTGGATAGAAGACGGCGGTAAGCAGCGACGAGCAGGTACTGGACCGCGCAATGTGACCACAGCACGGGATGACCGCCATCTGGTCCGCATGGCCGTAACGGACCGTACAGCCTCGTTCACAGTGTTGGCTCGACACTGGAGCATTGCTACGGGTATGGACTTGTCTGCGTCGATGGTTCGACGCCGTCCGCTGCGGGCTGGACTGGTGGCACGCATGCCATTGCGTCGGCTTCCATTGTCCAGAAACCAGAAACGCCTCAGACTGCAACGGGCACGCGAATGCCGTCGCTGGCGTGCTGAGTGGCAAAATGTAGTGTTGTCGGACGAGTCCCGCTTCAACCTGTCCTACAGTGATGGCCGCATACGTGTTAGACGCTATCGTGGTGACCACAATCTGGCAGCCTGCATTGTGGAGCGGCATAACGGACAAACGCCAAGTCTGGTGGTTTGGGGCGCCATTGGATACAACATGCGATCTCAACTCCTACGTATTGACGGCAGTCTGAACAGCAGCCACTACATGAGGGAGGTTTTAGAGCCCTAGGTACTGCCCCTCTTTCAGGCAACTCCACATGTCATATTTCAGCAGGACAATTCCCGGCCACATGTGGCGAGGAATGTGCAAGCATTCTTCAATGAACGACGGGTGCCGCTACTTCCCTGGCCTGCACGTTCGCCTGACATGTCACCCATCGAACACGTCTGGGATATGGTTGGTCGGTTTCGTGGAGAAGCTTTTATTTCAGACATACTGCAACGTATGTAGTTGAAGTGCCAGGTATTATAGGAGGGTCCCTGAATAATGAACTCGGTGCTCATAAATTACTAGCCTGAACTCATAAACTATGTAGAAAATTCTCAACGCAGCACACAGTAAAAATTTTCTGTAGTATGATTTACAAACAGTTCGTTGTAAACTAGAGGCCAAATATTGTTTTATGTCATACAAGTTAAATATTACAACTTTACAACATACTGTTTTATGAAAGCATATGTTTTCCGTAGTAAATTTGAAGTATTATTGTGCTGGCCCGTTAAAAACTAACTTTATATTTACACGTACCACAATAACGTGTTGTATAAGTAGTAAATGTTTTAAAAATTTTCCCATTCTCACGCTTATATAAAATTAAAAAAACACGGGAAGCAAAAAAAAAAAATTCTCAGCATTCACAAATGTTTAGCTAACACTTTCCATTCAACGTTAAGACATAAGACTACTTTCTCTCCGCCGTTGCCAATTTTAATGGGCGCATGGCAGCCAGTGTTCCCTTTGAAATATATGCAGGCAGAGGTAGTGACAGTTTTCAAACGTTGGTATCAAACGTGCTCGCTTCACCGCGAACAGACTATATGCCAGCCCCCCAAACCCCCTCCACCCGGTTCTAAACACGTTATATTATCGTAAAGGTGGATTTTCGCAGTCTTTGATCACGCCGAACGAATATAGGGCACCAACAGCCAATCAGGACGTGCGTTACACGAGTTGTCTGCGCCAGTGGATGGCCATGACTGCTATCATCGATGTTTTTTTTTCTTTAAGTTGATATCTTTAATTTGCTGTTGTAAATGGGACGTTGCATGGGAAATGACTTGTATGGTCTGTGCTGTACACAGTAGAGAAACCCGTCCAATAAGCGGAGTGCATTGCCTGTGTGAGTTGTTATTCGCTACTGAGACTATATTCTGTAGTCTGGCGAACAGTTACTGCCATTAGCATGTAGCACAAATGCGTGTTTATTGGTTTATATACAAGGCCAAGCGTCACACCGATAGCTAGCGGACCCTATCATTTCGCGTTATAATTTTGTGGCAGACTATAAGTGTCTTCAAAAAGGACGGGTTAGCTTCATGTGTGTCACTGAAACATCGCTCATCCAACACGCCCAGCTGGCCTTAGAGCCAATAGTAAACCTGTAGCACTGGTGGTTCCATACTGTTCGGCCGAGTTGAGCAGCGGACTGGGTTCTGACTGTGGCAGCGGCCAATGAGAAAATGAGATCTGCTTGAGCTAGTATATGACTGCGAAGTCTATCGTGGTGTCGTTTCACAACGAGAAATGACAGTCTCCCTACCGATGGTAGTATTTCCGAAAATAAAAAAATTTCTTGAAACGCCTGAAACGATATAATTACATGTGACAAAAAGGGTTGAGGCTTATAACTTGAGACCTTGCCGTTTAGCGTTATGAAACTTCGCCATGCTAGACTTCAAATTAATATGCACATTCAAGAAGATATAGTTTTCTGATTGGTTCCTGCCGCAGTCAGAACCCAGTCCCTTTTTCCGCTCAGCCAAATGGAATGAAGCCACCAAGAGTGCTGTATGTATGCTACTGTCTCACAGTCTTAGAGACCTTGTCGGATGAGCGGAGGCCCAAAGACACACACGAAGTTAACATATACCTTTATGACACCCAGTTTGCCACAAAATTATAACAAGAAATCGCTTTGTGATTCAGTACAAATAACTTTCAAAATAAACGGAAACTTATTTATAGAGACCTGAAGAATTCGCGGATTCATTTTAGGACAAGCTAGAATTCAAAACACATGCGTTTATATAACTGAATCCATTGGCCCACGCCGTATTTGAAACTTCCTGGAAAATGCTGGTCCAATCGTCGCCTTCCACTGTGACAGCAAGCAACCAATGTGCAGTTGATGTCGGCATATTTGGACATAAGACTGTAGAGTTTAGCTTGCAGGTCATTGAACTAGCGATTTTTTCCGGTCTCTATACTCATTTCGCATTAGTTGAGAGGCAAAACTGCAAGTTAAATAAGTTTGGACTTATATGAGTACATAAAAAACGCCGAAATTCTGGTAAAGTGTGAATGGCGGTCACTGAAAACTTCTCTGCAACCACAGACTACTCAAGAACACACAATATAAATAACATATTATAGTACGGACTCCTACCGCACGTGCCAACAAAATAGCTCTGGCTAGAGAAATGTTGGAAAGCCGTTTGCCAATTAGCGCCTGTTAACCTTCTCGCAATCCAGACACCCCCCCCC
>NQII01001390.1:220904-288396 GCA_002778355.1 Clitarchus hookeri | reverse complement strand
CAGAGCCTCGCTCTGCCAATCAGAGAATGTGTACGCCCACATCAAAAGAACCGGCATGCCGTTAAGTGTCTGTGTAATCATCCACACTACGTTACAACGTGTGTGTCGGCACGAACACGAGATATCTCAGCAATGCGCCTGCCAAATCGCGTTGGTAATGATCCGCTTAGCAGTGCTGTATTGCGTTTTGCCTGCCTCGCGCGCCGCAGGGTTTGACACGCGCGCCATTACGGGGGAGTGGCTTAGCTCCAGCATATGTCATCATTTAGTGGATCGCCTACGCTAAGACCGGGCTTTTGATGACTTCACGTGACAATTAACATGCGAATAAATAACCCCACGTAAGCTATGACTAGCTTGCTGTATGCATTTCAACTATTCTAACCACGTTCTAACGCGATGCAAACATACCACTGTGTAAAAATAATACTCNCTTGCTGTATGCATTTCAACTATTCTAACCACGTTCTAACGCGATGCAAACATACCACTGTGTAAAAATAATACTCGTCAATCTCTAACTGTTTGTTGGTACTTAGAAAGGGTGTTGTGGTATCACGCGGTATCTTTAACGAATCAGTTGTTCTGCTTTCTATAAGTAAACACTAAGGGTGCATTCGGGTTATATTTACGTGGACGTATTTTTTAAATAACTAACCGGTATTCTTAACTTGGACACATAGGGGCAACTTAAAACGAAGTGGTTTCTTTAAGTAAATTTAGCTGTTAAAAATAACTAAATATTTTTCTCAGTGCATGAGTAACCTCTGCTGCAGATACTGCTTCCAAAAATATAGTCATGCCTGAATGCGTTTATAGAACAGGTGTGCGAACCAACGACACCCCGTATGGTAGTGGCCACNGCGAACCAGCGACCCCGTATGGTAGTAGCCACAAAAAAACGCTCATTCGCGAATAAACGAGGCTTGTAATAAAAGGAAAGCTAACTTCACTGCGCTTTAGGGCACACGAATATTCGCCTACCCCAACTCCCCGGTCCAATAAAAATCATTTCATCAAAGGCGTCCGTGCGTCCGCACATCTTGTATTTTATCACTACGGAGAATACAAATAATTTTCCCTAGTACTTTCAGATGTAGTCTACTCGTAGGTACTTCCAAATTTTTGTAGACCTGCTTAAGCTCTACTTTTTCACTACTTAGTTCGTATTCTTCAGCTCCATGTATAGGCTATCAACGGTAAAGTGAGCACTTTAGAAAGCCCTCTCATTGGGAATAATAGTCAAAAAATAAATTTTATTTCAGCCTTACACGTTAACTTTCTAGTGCAATGGAATATACCCATTGTGCTTGTTACTTAAACGGCTATATTTATTTTAAAAGATGGTTGAAGGATAAAAAAAACTGGCTGAAAGGAATAAGTAACTAGGGCCTCAAAAGTACTCACTTTACCGAGAACAACCTATACACAAAAGTTCAACAATTCGTGGAGATGCACAAGGAGAAGCTAACGCAATGTAATTATGCTCTGAACAGACCGTACAAAAATGTAATACATAACAATAAAAAATGATTTTTCCCACAAAAATTTTGGAAAACATTATTTATAAAATACACTTTCTTACGATCAGTAGGAAAGCGTATTTTGCACATAACGTAAAAAAATCAATTTAATAATATATTACTTTACAATTACTTTTCAGCAGCCATTACCAAGATATATATCTTCTCCCTCTGTTTTTATTTCATATTGGCTACTAAATAAATATTATAATTTATAGACAAAATACAAATGGTAATTACATTCAATAGAAACAAAGGTACATTAATGTTTGAGGAATTTCAAATAACTTCTAGTACGTAACTAATTTAGAAAGTAACCAAACGTGTAATATATGTAGGAGTTTTTAAAAGGGTTTATTCAAATAGTGTAAATCCAACGTGAATAGTCTACACGTAGAGGTCAAGAGAATTTTGTTTGTAGTTATTTTTAATATAATAAGGTAATTATAATTAACTTTTTTATATTTAATTAATACCTCAATTCCTTACCGAATCTGGTTTAGCCCACTGAGTTTTGAGAAAATTGTAACACTATGAATATACTATAGCATATCGGACCAGTTGTACGAACTGGAAGTGTGTATGAAGGTAGCGTGAGTCACTGAATAAAGTGAAAATCACCATAGCAACAGTGAAATCCAGCAACCGGAACTATCAGTAAGCTGCGATTTATATCCGCTGGGGCACTATTTAACACTTCAAAAAGCCTATGCCAGAGTATTGATCCGGATACGCTGCTATTAAAATGTCTTCGTTTTTGATGACAAAACACACACGATTGCAGCTTTATGGATCACCAATATTTAGCAATATCTTTCAGTAAAAATGCACCCTATTGTAAAATAGAATAAATAAATAAAAAAATATTGTTATACATTTGATTACACAGACACGATGGGTTGTAAATCGTGTTAACGTATTTGAGGTCACGACTGACTGAGAATCATTCAACTCGTCATTCCATTGGCTGACGGCCAGCCTATAATGGAAGCTGTACTGTACCTTGTTGTACCTGGGGTACTGTGGATCAATAGAACGGCGCTAACGGGACATCAAAAGACCAACATAACTGGAGCTTCTGTAGTGGTGTATATAGCCGACTCGTTTCTACAGTGAAATCCAAATGAGAAAATAATGCGTACATGTCCAAAACGCGTCGGGCGATTCGGAAGAGTCCATCATCGTTGCCCGAAGGGGTGAGGTTCAGTTCAGTGGTGACAGCGGCCGAGTCAGNCGGGCGATTCGGAAGAGTCCATCATCGTTGCCCGAAGGGGTGAGGTTCAGTTCAGTGGTGACAGCGGCCGAGTCAGGTTAGGCGAGAGCTGCTCCGCGCGTGCACATTGCCTGTCGAAAAAACGCAAACCGGGTCGGCGGTATTTAACAGCGTGGTATCATAGAGCGATGTTATCAGTTTGGTGTGTATAGCGCCGGCAACGTCACGTGGTTTCCCTCCCTCCAGCGGCGAGGACTCAGGAGAGCCCTCCCCTACACTGCCCCCCCCTACGTTTCCTCCCTCGAAGCTGCGCCAAGATTAGTCTCTCATTTTAACTTTACTATAGCCTGCCTTGAATGCCAATAAGCACGTGCCGTCATCAAAGTGTTAATTCGTTTTCACTGCCCCGGAGCTGCTTTGGATCTTATTAGTTCACAGTGTTGTCAGGGGCGCCAAGAAACGAGCGGAAACCTGACAAACTGCTGTATATGTTATTTCACACGGTTTCAAGAAGAACCGCTTATTAGAGTGAGTGAAGTGAGTGGACAGATTTGGGCGGCTCTTGACAGCGAGGTCTTGAGAGCCAATGAGGGTTGATTGAGGTGAATATGGAGCAGCGCCGGAAGGTGTGGGGGGAAACGGGAGATCCCAGAGAAAACTCACCGCGACCAGCGGCATTGTCCGGCACGATTCCCACTTGCGAAAATCCGGGAGTGATTCGGCCGGGAACCGAACCCGGTTCNGACCAGCGGCATTGTCCGGCACGATTCCCACTTGCGAAAATCCGGGAGTGATTCGGCCGGGAACCGAACCCGGTTCACCTTGATGGGAGGCGAGCAGACTAAACGCTGAGCCACCACCGCCTCCACAGCTAGAGGTTATACACGTCTACCATGCTAAGCTTCCCAATAACTGAGGATTTAACACGTGAAATATTCCGCTTTATTCATTTCGAGTGGCCAGGACACGTGGTTATCTCAGTCGCAGAGTAGACAAGCAAACAGAGACGACACGGCGAGGTGGTTCCTTTGATGTAAGCGTACCCATTCTCTGATTGGCTCAACTAGTCGCTGGGAATGGTCCATGTANAGGCGAGGTGGTTCCTTTGATGTAAGCGTACCCATTCTCTGATTGGCTCAACTAGTCGCTGGGAATGGTCCATGTATGTGAGTGACTACTGCGTACTGCGGAAGGTTCTCTGTTAGCGGGGCCAACAGGTTGGTGAGTAGGTTACCAGGCGCTTATTGGCGGAAGTGGTTCCAACCTTTTGCCGAGCAGCGAAGCAATTTTGCTGGCNGGTGAGTAGGTTACCAGGCGCTTATTGGCGGAAGTGGTTCCAACCTTTTGCCGAGCAGCGAAGCAATTTTGCTGGCAAGTGCGGCTGCAGTTCGCGAAACAGCACCTTGAGCCCCTGGCACACTCTCAAATAAACTGCTTCCAATAAGTTTGGCCAAATAAATTCGGAAACTTACGACGTCGTCGAAACGCGATACACGCCACAATATTTGACTGAAAAAGTTGGATGGCTTCAGTTTCCATCAAACATTTCAAAGAATGGGCAGGTTCTANGGTGAGTAGGTTACCAGGCGCTTATTGGCGGAAGTGGTTCCAACCTTTTGCCGAGCAGCGAAGCAATTTTGCTGGCGAGTGCGGCTGCAGTTCGCGAAACAGCACCTTGAGCCCCTGGCACACTCTCAAATAAACTGCTTCCAATAAGTTTGGCCAAATAAATTCGGAAACTTACGACGTCGTCGAAACGCGATAANTGGCCAAATAAATTCGGAAACTTACGACGTCGTCGAAACGCGATAAACGCCACAATATTTGACTGAAAAAGTTGGATGGCTTCAGTTTCCATCAAACATTTCAAAGAATGGGCAGGTTCTAAAATGTATTAGAGGTTTGACGGTCTCAGCCAATCAGAATAGTGCACGAAAAACAATGGACGTCAAGAAACTTTAAAATAACGAACAATTGCTGGGAACGAAGTGGGTTATGAAGATAATTAGTTTATGTAGAAGTTGTCTGGACATGAATGCTATTTTAAGTGAATATTGCACATAATATTACGAACACAGAGGCATTAAATCCCACTGTTCAGGAAACGTCTCCGATAAATTATATTGGCATTTAGTAGAGAAGCAAAAATAAATTAAAACATTCCTTGCGTTTCTTCCTGCAATGGTCTGCATGGAAAAACAAAAGCAATATCTCACAATGAAAATAATGTTTGTATAATAATTAAAATTAGATTATCCCAATAAAAAAATTTGACAGTGTGGCACATTTTCAAACACGTTGAAGATTATTTGATGAAATTTGTTGGAAGGAAAAATTTTATGGCCGTATTTTTCGTTCGAATTGTATTGTCAAATATAGTTGAAGGCGAAAGTTTAACAGTGTGACATGGGCTTTACATCGCGAACTACACTCCATACGCCATAGCAAAATGGCTTCACTGGCCAACAAAACGTTTGAATGCCGATCACAAATCAGTGCCTGATAACCTACTCACCCGGCAGCCCAGCCAATAGGGAAGCTTTTGCAGCATACAGTACCGAATAAGTTGCCAGAGCCTCGCGCAGTCAATCAGTGAATCGAAACGCTACGCAATTTCGTTTCTGTGTACTTATCTACTCTGTGTCAGTTTATACGTGTAATGAAAAATCATATATGGTGAGAAAAAAAAATTCCTGAGCAGCCAGGAAATTTTTTCTACATAGTCCAAGTATAAAAAATTTCCTGGCTGCTCGGGAATTTTTTTTACATAGTCCAAGTATGTAGTCAATTGCATAGTGGATTTCTAAAATTTGTGTTCTAGTAATTCTCAACATAAAAAAATATTTTCAGCTACATGAGTGATACAATTTTCATGCTGTGTAGAGTTTAAGAAATTAATTTCAGTTAAGGAAGTTAACTAACTTTGTTTTTTTTTTTACAGTGAGCGAGCGATCAGAAGCTAGTGTAGGCGTGTCTTCCGCGCATGTTGTATGAACTCTGGATACCGCTAGAACTTTCTTTGAGAATGGCCAGAGCCGACAAACATCGAGCACGAAGGAGAAAGTAAACACCAAAAGGTTTATTAGTTCTAAAACTAACAAATATATATGTTTGTGGGGCCAAATGTGCCAAGGCATGGTTACGAATTTACAGTCACATTATTAGAGACAGGAAAAAATCGCGAGTTCAATTACCTGCAAGCTAGACTCTACAGTCTTATGTACCAATATGCCGACATCAACTGCACATTGGTTGCTTGCTGTCACAGTGGAAGGCGACGATTGGACCAGCATTCTCCAGGAAGTGTCAAATACGGCGTGGGCCAATGGATTCAGTTATATAAACGCTTGTGTTTTGAATTCTAGCTTGTCCTAAAATGAATCCGCGAATTCTTCAGGTCTCTACACATTATGCATGTTAACCTAACTACGTTCCAGTGTGTGCGTGTGTGTCTATATATATATATATATATATATATATACACACACAGACATAGCCAGATATTGGTTGCACCCCGTGCGTAACTTTCCACTCCCCCCAACTGCACCCTTATTGAAAAATGTACCGGTATAAGTGGAGACGCCCGAATTACGTGATTTCCGCACACGCTAGTTTTCAACATTCTACGGGCGTATCAGCAGTTTCATTTTCGCTTATCGGCGGAATGTCTTTGTCAGTAGATATTTGTTACTTGACTGGCCAATCAGAATCAGGTTACTCGGGTACTGTGCGTCTGTGATTCGTCGAGCAGACACCTGAGACGCGTAACACGTAAATCACCATATCACGAAAATGGATCTGGACTAAAATGTTACGAAATACAACTGGCCATAAAATCTTTTCGCGAAAATTGGGTGTCCCTGGGTTTAAGGGGACAGTATATTTTTTTCCGTCTTGGATTAATTTTTGTTTCACAGTAGCTTATTTTTCTGTTCAAATATTGGAAAACGAGGTTAATCAGTTCACAGGGGATATCTGGACTGATCTCTTTAAATCCGCGGTATTTTCCCCGTGTTGTTTTTGTTGCATCTGTAATCGTAATAAAGATTAACTTATTATTATTAGGGCCATCCGTTTTTTGTGAAAAAGATTCAATGACTAGCTGTACTCCAAAACACGTTAGTTCAGAACCAGGATCACTGTTGGATGATTTTTAACTAGCACGTGTCTTAAATATCCGCCAAACAATCACGGGACGTTCAGTGTCATGGTAACTTTATCAAAACGAACATCACCATTCGTACCAACTAACTTTCTAAATACCCATATAGCATCACCTAACTCAAACTTGACCTTACGTCTAGAATACAATACAGGTGATGGTGAAATAGTAATAACAGAATTTGAAGTGGCAACAAGCTCATTTATAGCAAACGTCTTCCAACATATTATGTCTCTTGAATCTATTTGACTCAGATAATTAACACTAGTCACTGTGCTGTTATGTGGATGTCTATAGAAACATTACTCAAATATACCAGATCCATTGTGTGCAGTCATTCCTTGTAGTGCGAATCTAAACATAAAACTTAAGAACATAAAACATAAAACTTAACTTGTTTGACAAACTCATTATCATCCTTCATAATATCACAATCGAAATAACCGATATTCCTGAACACAGGTCTTGGAACATATCTTCTCCTGTGGTAACGTGCTCGCCTCATGGCGCTGTGAAATTAGTTGGGTTCACAGATAATTTAAATTAACTGCAATTAGAAAATTTTCAAGTAACAAGTTGAAGTCTAACATGCGCATTAATCCTTTTCGCGAAAAAAATATTTACCCTTTTTCAGCGTCACACGAGAAGATACATACTGAAATCGTTCCATTCTGGTTTCAGGAATTTTGTGAAGTAGTTCTGTACGTAGTGACACATTTTTCGTGAAAAGATTCCACGACTAGTTGTACTCCAAAACATGTTAGTTCAAAACCAATATCGTGGTTGGATGATTTCCTCCTGTTCACGTCCTAAGTGCCTGCCAGCCAATCATGGACGTTCAGTTCCAGGGTACCTTTATTATTATTGGCCCAGCCGAGTGTAAAATGTCTTTTCACACATATACAATGTTTATTGTGGAGGTGCCTCTTTTATAATACCTCTAACTTATTTACTTTCTGCTTAATGCGACTGTAGTGATGTTTGTGATGCTTATGTTATTATTTTATTAATTAAATATACTGTTAATGTATGAGGGGTGTGTGAATGGGCGTGTGCGAGTAAACGTTGCATTACTTTTTTATTTTATGTGTATGTTTGGGTAACTGAGATAATTTTAGATCTAGCAAACATAACATGTTTTATATTAGTTTTTTGTCTTTTTCTCCCTTGTTTAAATAGTTATTTGCTGTAATTTTCTTTCCTTCAGAAATACTTCAACTAAATTGCAGTTTTAGAATTTTTGCTAATCGATGTTACCTTGTAGTTTATTTTTATATATAGTACAATTATATGTATGAGAATATATGTCATATGTGTATGTGGTTTTGTGTATGCGTGTATGTGTATGCATATACGTATACACATTAAAAATACATCAAAAGAGAAATCGTGGAAATTCACTATTCAGCTTATTTTTATTTCATGTATGTTGCCTTTATATATTTAATATAAGCTACTTTCCAATTTTATAGTAGACGTTAAATTTTGTTTAATTTTTTAATTTCTTTTCTTTTCAAAAAACAAGTGTTATGTGTTATTAAGTAAAGTGGTTAAGTGTAAGAGAAGGTGATAATACCTTAACTTCGCCACAAAAAATAAAGACGTTTTATTAGTATTATTAATAGCCGAAGTAAATTTGCAAGCTTACGCGTAAGAAGTTGAAATCTAACTTCAGCATAAATATTTTCGCGAAAGACAGGTGACCATACATTTCCCTTAGCAGAAATGCTGCATGTTATTGGTGGTGATAATGTAACAAGGAACACGTCAGCTTAAGTACGGCATGCATCAAAATAATTCATCAAACACTTAAAGATGAAGAATTAGTTTAGTTCAAGTAAGACACGCCTCGTTTAAACTGACAACCAAATTAAATAAAATATCCACGTGCACGTAGTATTTAAGCCTGTCAGTTACTTTTTATATGTGTCTGCGTAACTAGGATAAGATAAAACCCGTTTGCGTTTCTTACATTCATATATCACAGTTGTGCGTTCATAACCGGGCCAAGATAAAGCCCAAGTGCGTGACCCTTCTTCATAGCTCACAGTTTGCTTGATTGCACAGTTCGGCCAGCGTGAGTCCTATAGATAGGGTTGCATTATGGTATGTGTATTACTCAGGAAATAAATCGCCTGCTTTCGTAAAGGCAAGTCAAGTTTTTACATCTAAAATTACATTAATACCAACATGCATAAACCTAGATACTTTTCTGAAGTGCAATACTCACTGGAGGTCTGTAAATTCTCGTAATTCATTTGGCATCGACCTAGATTTCATAGTCACTTGCATACACCCGAGGGATAGTCGTTAGAGTTACGTAAATTTCGCGATATAATTTCTCAATCATTTATGTACTCGGCCCAGAATCGTTTATTCGTCGGTCGCTTATTCCGCTTATTCCAGCAAAGTTGCGTCACTAGCCAGCAACGTGTTCGCCAATTAGCGCCTGACAACCTACTCGCCATCCCGCAGCACAGCCAATAAGGAATCTACCGCAGCTTACAGTAGCCAAACAGAACGCACGGCACGTTCCAACAGCCTCGCGCGGCCTATCAGCGAATGGGTACCCCCCGCGTCTAAGGGGGGTACCCATACGCCAATTGGCCTCTGCTTGCGTATACTTATCTACTCTGCGGTCATGTGGCATTACTTCGTGTTGCTTCCTACCCGCTAAAGTGTCGAACAAACCACCGTCGTCCAGACTTAAACCTTTCCGTCCCGAATCAACTTTCGAGCGCATGGGCCGCAATCTGTACATTTTTGGATGCGCGCTGTGCTTGTGTCGGGCGTGCTTCCCGCGACCAATGAGCAACGCGCTGCGTGTACGTCAACGTCGGCATTAACCATTTACGAACGAGAGTTGCAGAAACTTCAACAAATCAGATTACTCAAAAAAGAAAGATGTTTAAAACACCGTCCACGGGTTCCTTGTTGTGTACAGCGCCAACCATAAATATCCTTCACATGCAACGTGTCCTCGATCACGGACGCCAGGGCTGGACGGGTTTAAAAGAATCGTACAGAGTGCAAGTGCTTGAAGCCTAGCTTGCCACCGTAATGATATGTAGCGGCAGTGATATTTCGCGATAAGATTTCGAGACAAGATACAGTCCGAAGCACTGTAGGGTCGTCCAGATTCTTTGATTGGCTAAAAAATGTTCTGGCCCGTGTTAACCGTTTGCGGACGAATCCCGGAGGTTCAGTGTCGGAGTTACTTAGTCCTGAGTGGCTTGGTCAAAGACGGACACGGCACCAGCAACCAATGGAGGTATAACAACAGCTGAGGTGTGTATATAGTATTGAAGTCTACTGTGTGCTCCGATTTTTACGCGAAAAGTCACTGGCCCTAATGATAGGCGAAATTAACGTAGCTCTAATAATTAGGGACACCCGATTTTCGCGAAAAGAATTACACCGAGGCTAGATTTCAATATCCTACTTGCACTCCTGCATTTTTTTTTTAGTTCGTTATTGGCCGCACGCCTTCGTCGGAAGACAGTGTGGTGTTTACTGGGCCAATTAGACTTTCACTGCGGCGCTGAACGTCCGTCATTCGCGGGCGGGCAACTGAGGAGTGTAGCATTTGACACCATCCAATCGCGGAAGTTGATCTGAGTCGAAGTGTCTTGAAATACAACTTGACAAGAATTATTTTCGCGAAAATCTTTTACTCTTTTACCTTTTACTCTTTTTCTTATACCATGGTGGGAATGATTGTTTCTTTGAAATGGTTTGCACGCGCTATAGTGACGGTATTTCTCCCTGTTTAGTGCTGGCCCAAAGCCGTCCAGTGTGATTCAAAACAACTGTGGTGAATAAAAAATAATTAAAACTTAGGTACACGTTCTTGAAGTCAATCCTGCTAACGAATGAACCTGTGAAACTTACGGACCTCTTTCAACCACGTCTTACTCACCTCTGAATACGACTTCTCTATGGCTGACCTCTTCAGTGTGAAGTTCCTGAAACGAAAACAGAGCACGAATTAGCAAGCATCTAACACCCAAATATAACCTTAATATACATATTTTATTTTTTCCAGAATTTGGTAAATTGTGGAATTTTAATAAATACGGTAATAAATATTAGCAGAAGCATGCCAGAAATATTATTTTAACCCTTGATAAATATCAGAAGATATGATTTTTCGAGTATAAAAAAAGGACAGCGTAAGAGAATTAAAAAGTAAATGTATTAATGTACACACACAAACACGTATATAGCCAGATATGCATATCATACATAAGGGACGAAAATCCTTTTTTGGTGCTATGCATAGTCAGGTTAATTTGACTATTGCATGTAGCATCTCCTCATAGATGAGCTAAGATAAATCTCGTTTTATACCAGGCGAGTCACCCGCGCCTATTTTTCCGTGTCTACGCAACCCTCGCGCAATACCACGCGTCTAACAAAACATCAATCGCAGCAGAACACCACGTGCGCGTTGAATCGTTGTCGTCAGCGCAGTAAGCGGTGAACGGACGGTGTTACGTCAGCAATGCGTCGAGAAGCAGTCACTTTTTCAAAGAATGCACGTCCGTCTATTGCGTTGAAACAGACTATTGCGATGTTTACCGAGTACGTTGGTACGTGACGATTGCGTCCTTAGTATCACACGTCTCCCTCGCTTCGAGACATTGTGTTTTTCATCGTGTGACATGAAATTACAGTCACCGGCTTACTGTATTGACGGAAATAAATCAACGCGCACGTGCTGTTTTGTGGCGATTTGTCTATTTCCGCGCCGCTGATTGGTGCATGCTGGCGTCGGCGTCGAACGATCAGATAACAAGACGAGGCGCCGTAACGAGTGTGTACACGACAAGGGACTCGGCTGCACAAGAGGCAAATATTTTACAGAGGAGGAGATGTTTTGTATCTCGGTAGTAGTATGTGCGGGTTGCATAGATTTGGCAAAAATAGGCGCGGGTGACTCACCCGATACACACACACACACACACACATTATCTACACCCTTTAATCCGTTTCGAGTTGTTCTCTTGCACTGTCATTTTTATACTTGAAACAATTTCTCTATAATCGATGTCAAGTTTTAAATATGATTGNTAGTATGTGCGGGTTGCATAGAATTGGCAAAAATAGGCGCGGGTGACTCACCCGATACACACACACACACACACACACACACATTATCTACACCCTTTAATCCGTTTCGTGTTGTTCTCTTGCACTGTCATTTTTATACTTGAAACAATTTCTCTATAATATATGTCAAGTTTTAAATATGATTAATAATAATACAAATATGGCTGTAATTTCAAATATATATAATTTTGATTTTAACCTATACGCCTGTAGGCCTCTGGNGATAATAATACAAATATGGCTGTAATTTCAAATATATATAATTTTGATTTTAACCTATACGCCTGTAGGCCTCTGGAATGAGACTATACATGCTAAATGTTTCACGCGTATTACGCCAACACACGTAATTCTAATTTGCGATCCGACCCCCGCCGCATCATATTCGCCATAAAGAGCAGTTGTGTTCGGTTTACCCATTGTTTTCGTAATCCGGGAAAAGTGTTCAATTGTAAACCAGAGCGCCCTGGGCCATATTAATCAATGACTCGGCAATAAAGACGAAACTATTGTGTCGCTCTCGTACCTTCGGTGCGCCGGGTTTTTAATTGAATCGTCCATCATCGCAGCTCGTGCAATGAGCGCTATTCTCTGACCTTTTTCTCTTCCGAAGTAAAAAAAAAAAATCCCCGTTTCAATTCGTTTCTCGTCAGCGCGTGTCGTTACTGTTCGTTGCGCGCGTTGAAGGCTTAATCTTGTTATACATTCGCGGTTTCTTCNTTCTCGTCAGCGCGTGTCGTTACTGTTCGTTGCGCGCGTTGAAGGCTTAATCTTGTTATACATTCGCGGTTTCTTCACACTTTTCGAATCTTATTTTTGAAAATTCACCCCATGTACGACGTGTTTGGTTGTTTCCTGAATATGACATACATAGGGCCAGTGACTTTTCGCGTAAAAATCGGAGCACAAAGTAGAATTCAATACTATATACATATCTCGGCTGTTGTTATACCTCCATTGGCTGCTGGTGCCGTGTCCGTCTTTGACCAAGCCACTCAGGACTAATTAACTCCGACACTGAACCTTCGTGATTCGCGCGCAAACGGTTAACACGGGCCGGAACATTTTTTTAGCCAATCAAAGAAGCTGGGCGACCCTACAGTTCTTTGGACTGTATCGTGTCTCGAAATATTTTCGCGAAATGTCAATGCCCCTAGACATACATATATATCACAAGCGGTTTATACTTCTGTTAACATTAAAGTACCTTATTTTTTTTTATAAATTGAACATTTATTTATGTCTTATCTATAAATTATACTATTTAATTTATATAATCAATATGAATAAACCAGTAAGAAAACGAGTAGGTTGGTAATGCCCGGAAAGAAATAGTTCTTATGCAAAATACTATTACAATGAGTGCGCACGAATGCGGTGCGTTGTACCTTTGATGTAATTTTCTACGCTTTGTTAAGCTTTGTTTGCGTGAGGCGGAGGAATATCCTGGAAGTAGAACTTTGGCAGGTCTTCAGAAAAGTTGGAAGTAACCGTGAATGAACTATACATGCGGATTAATATTTTCAGTTTCTTGCATCTAACCCGGTAGCTGAAAATGGTACATTTATTTTACTCTGCATGGCGATTCTCAGCATTGTTAACGCTTTGCGGCTGACTCCAGCTCAGGTCGAGCTGGTTTGAAAAATTTACTCGTCACTGAGGACGTCAAAAACATGTAACGGCTTTTCACTGTAAACTGAGCACTTCTGAAAACCCTTCTTAAGATCGACTTGCATGCTCATTGCGTAAACTTCAACAATGAAAAATGAACATTATCATGGGTTTGATCACTTTATTGATTCGGTCAAAAAAAAAAACTGTGAAAATGTTGAAACATCAAATATAATGTGTCATTATGAAATCGTATCATTACTAAATATAAAATACCAAATAAATACAACATGGTTATCAATCAACAAACCACATGGTAAGTATATGTCAACGTTCACATACTTAATCTGAACCAGTGGAATAATCCGTAATATAATCACAGTAAAATCAGTTCTTTTGCATCCCCTGTGTGACGGATTAGTGACTGCATTAATAATCAGTGAATCAAAGCAGCCTTATTTGTTGCAAATAAATGCGAATCATTGGTAAACCTGCCAAATTTGGTCACTTAATTAATTCGAAATTCAGTGGCTTAGTCATCACGTATTTGATATTTCTTAATTTTTTTTTTTTCCATTGTTTGGGTGCAAAGAAAAGTACATAAACGATCATTTTCGTCCTACACTTTTATAAGGTTTACCAAATTTAANTTCTCGTCAGCGCGTGTCGTTACTGTTCGTTGCGCGCGTTGAAGGCTTAATCTTGTTATACATTCGCGGTTTCTTCGCACTTTTCGAATCTTATTTTTGAAAATTCACCCCGCGTACGACGTGTTTCGTTGTTTCCTGAATATGACATACGTAGGGCCAGTGACTTTTCGCGTAAAAATCGGAGCACACAGTAGAATTCAATACTATATACACACCTCAGCTGTTGTTATACCTCCATTGGCTGCTGGTGCCGTGTCCGTCTTTGACCAAGCCACTCAGGACTAAGTAACTCCGACACTGAACCTTCGTGATTCGTGCGCAAACGGTTAACACGGGCCGGAACATTTTTTTAGCCAATCAAAGAAGCTGGGCGACCCTACAGTTCTTTGGACTGTACCGTGTCTCGAAATCTTTTCGCGAAATGTCAATGCCCCTAGACATACATATATCACAAGCGGTTTATACTTCTGTTAACATAAAAGTACCTTATTTTTTTTTTATAAATTGAACATTTATTTATGTCTTATCTATAAATTATACTATTTCATTTATATAATCAATATGAATAAACCAGTAAGAAAACGAGTAGGTTGGTAATGCCCGGAAAGAAATAGTTCTTATGCAAAATATTATTACAATGAGTGTGCACGAATGCGGTGCGTTGTACCTTTGATGTAATTTTCTACGCTTTGTTAAGCTTTGTTTGCGTGAGGCGGAGGAATATCCTGGAAGTAGAACTTTGACAGGACTTCAGAGAAGTTGGAAGTAACCGTGAATGGACTATAAATGCGGATTAATATTTTCAGTTTCTTGCATCTAACCTGGTAGCTGAAAATTGTACATTTATTTTACACTGTATGGCAATTCTCAGCATTATTAACGCTGTGCGGCTCATTCCAGCTCAGGTCGAGGTGGTTTGAAAAATTTACTCGTCACTGAGGACGTCAGATACATGTAACGGCTTTTCACTCTAAACTGAGCACTTCTGAAAAACCTACTTAAGATCGACTTGCATGCTCATTGCGTA
Source organism: Clitarchus hookeri (assembly GCA_002778355.1). Lineage (NCBI taxonomy): Eukaryota > Metazoa > Arthropoda > Insecta > Phasmatodea > Phasmatidae > Clitarchus > Clitarchus hookeri. Next base: position 273,098 of record NQII01001390.1, on the reverse strand, counting down.
AGCTTCAACAATGAAAAATTAACATTATCATGGGCTTGATCACTTTATTGATTAGGTAAAAAAAATAACTGTGAAAATATTGAAACATCAAATATGTGTCATTATGAAATCGTATCATTACTAAATATAAAATACCAAATAAATACAACATGGTTATCAATCCTCAAACCGCACGGTAAGTATATGTCAACATTCACATACTTAATCTGAACCAGTGGAATGATCCGTAATGTAATCACCGTAAAATCAGTTCTTTTGANTCTTTTGCATCCCCTGTGTGACGGATTAGTGACTGCATTAATAATCAGTGAATCAAAGCAGCCTTATTTGTTGCAAATAAATGCGAATCATTGGTAAACCTGCCAAATTTGGTCACTTAATTAATTCGAAATTCAGTGGCTTAGTCATCACGTATTTGATATTTCTTAATTTTTTTTTTTTTTTCATTGTTTGGGTGCAAAGAAAAGTACATAAACGATCATTTTCGTCCTACACTTTTATAAGGTTTACCAAATTTAAATTAACTGGAAACAAATTATAGTATAGATGGGCTATTTTTTAAATACGATACACTACCATAAATTTTCCCCCATCTTTATTACCATCGGAATTATTCAAGGAATGTTTGTACCTGTTGTTAGTTAGAACTTTAACTTCTTTGAGATTCCGAGTTTTGACGTTTTCCGTTCTTGACAGACAAATCTAATACTCGGTGNTTACCATCGGAATTATTCAGGAAATGTTTGTACCTGTTGTTAGTTAGAACTTTAACTTCTTTGAGATTCCGAGTTTTAACGTTTTCCGTTCTTGACAGACAAATCTAATACTCGGTGTTCGCTGTGTTACAATGTCGTGAGATAAAATTTTGATCGTCAGGAGTGCGTACGCACAAGGCATTCAAATCTCATAGTTCGCTCTCATTTCGCTTCATAACCACACTTTTCATGGGAGATTACATTGTCTCTTCATTTATATAGGTAAGTATTTAAGCGCTGGGTAAAGGGGAGGGGGAGGGAGTAAATGAGTTCACAGCAGTGTACGGATGGGAAAGGAACTGCCACTACAACAAATAGAACACGGGATCGCTGGAGCGTAAAGCGACGCGCTCTACCTCCCGGTGAAGCTGAAGCCACAAAGGTTTTATGTTGATGCGATGTTTTAAAAGGGCGGGCCGAAGCTGGTGCTTACGTCAGCGGACTGATAGAGCCTTCGCGTGACGGCGCCTGTGGATTACCGCGCTCTGAGTGGCTGTCGTGAGCCGGCCCTTCAAGAGGGACGATCGCGAGTTTAATCACCCCGAACTGTCGCCACTCTTTAGGAACGAAATTCTCCGGGCGAACGTAATGGCGGCTGAACCTTTCTCTTTGTCCCGGAAGATGGCACCAGGGGGCGACGACCAGAAAAGTGAGGGGGGAGGAAGGGGAGGGTGGGTGAGTGAGTGAGTGAAGAGATTTGGGCGGCTCTTAACAGCGAGGCCATGAGAGTCGATGAGGATGATTGAGGTGACTATGGAGCAGCGCCGGAATGAAATGGCGGAGGAAAATGGATATCCCCGAGAAAACCCGCCGACCAGTGGCATCGTCCGGCAGGATTCCCACATGCAAAAATCGGTGAGAGACCCGGCCGGGGATTGAAACCAGTTCACCTTGGTGGGAGACGAGTAGGCTGAGGGGGGTGGGGGGATTTCAACCCCTTCTCCTTCCACCCAAAATATGGGACACATAAAAAAAGGAAATCATGTAAATAAACCGGTATAATAAAACAGCCAAAATAAGTGAAACAAAAAATACAGTTGTCTAAATCTACTGTTGTTATTCAGCTCAAAAAAATTTCGTAGGCGTTGTGTTATCAATAAAGAACAACCTTCCCCCCCCCCAATAAATTTCTGCCTACACCACTGGATGGCACGATAACATTATCCTGGTTATTACCGAGATAACCACCCCCTAAAGCTTACTTTATTTACCTGAGACTGCATCGATGTAGTCGTAAATTTAGCATTCCCGGAACGGTTTGACCTTGATTGTAGTTATGCCCGAAGGGGGGGGGGGAGAGATACCGCTGCTTATTTTGTACACTTATTTCGTTGTTCAAAGAAGTAAAAACAAGTAATGCTGTAAATGCGCAACACATAACTTACATAAATATAGATTATTGATATACGAATATCATATTACATATTTTACTTTAAAAACCAAGCGACTGAATTGAACAATAAATGAATTACTTGCTGGACTGGCCCTGTGCTTTGTACGTAGACAGGCGCTGAAACACAGAACAGGATGAGGGCGCAAGTTGGTTGGGTGCGCTGCAATATAATTGTCAATTGCAACAACTGTAGTTTCGAGTTTCAGATTGTTCTGGAAATTATGAGTTCGCTAAAAAAAAAAAATCGGTAATAAGTATTGACTGGAAATACATGATGTTCGGTCAACATGAAAAAAAAAATCGCAACGTATCGCTCAGGCGGCGTTCCGGCTCCATTAAACCCACGCCAGAGATGAAAATAAAACGTTGGTACTGCAAGGATATTTCGTTACGTTTTAATTACATAGTACAACCGGGTCAAAATAAATTGAAAACTTTTAAAATCAACTCTTCGAGGACTACACCTGAGTGTAGCTAGGGAAAAGTAAATCTGGAAATATGTATCTCTCTCTCTCTCTCTCTCTCTCTCTCTCTCTCTCTCTCTCTCTCTCTCTCNAATCACGCAAATTAAAACGATCAATCGTAGGTATATCGTGTTAGGTATGAAATTTAATTTGATTGGAGCTCGATCAACTCAACTTTCCGCTGACAGACAGACAATCAGTAATAAACGTTGCTCAGTGCGGTATTGTAATACGGTGCAGTTCGTACCAATGCGGGTAGAGGTAAGTGGAAAACAGAACTTGTGGTCGTGCATTGGTGTACATAGGCAACTCGATTCTACCTTGTCTCGAATGTCTGTAAATGTGTTCAGACCTTAAAAGTGTTAACATCTGAAACGCAAGGTACCTGCCAGTACACTGTGAAAATAATATGGTTGTAGGAACCTTCTAGATATTAACATGTACGGTACTTCCAAAATAACTGTTTGCTGCATTCTTGTCTGGGTTTGTATTCGTCACTTCGCGTTATGGTTATCACAGCAGAACACTGCGATCCTGCTACATAACAGATAATACCTCCAACAGAACAACTTCAACAATATTNCTCTCTCTCTCTCTCTCTCTCTCTCTCTCTCTCTCTCTCTCTCTCTATCTCTCTCTCTCTCTATCTCTCTCTATCTCTCTCTCTCTCTATCTCTCTCTCTATCTCTATCTCTCTCTCTATCTCTATCTCTCTCTCTATCTCTCTCTATCTCTCTCTCTCTATCTCTCTCTATCTCTATCTCTCTCTATCTCTATCTCTCTCTCTATCTCTATCTCTATATCTCTCTCTCTCTCTATCTCTCTCTATCTCTCTCTCTCTATCTCTCTCTATCTCTCTCTATCTCTCTCTCTATCTCTATCTCTCTCTCTCTGAAGTCCGTACAAACACAGTTTCGTTATTTTCCTAGTTTTTCTCATAATCACGCAAATGAAAACGATCAATCGTAGGTATATCGTGTTAGGTATGAAAATTAATTTGATTGGAGCTCGATCAACTCAACTTTCCGCTGACAGACAGACAATCAGTAATAAACGTTGCTCAGTGCGGTATTGTAATACGGTGCAGTTCGTACCAATGCGGGTAGAGGTAAGTGGAAAACAGAACTTGTGGTCGTGCATTGGTGTACATAGGCAACTCGATTCTACCTTGTCTCGAATGGCTGTAAATGTGTCCAGGCCTTAAAAGTGTTAACATCTGAAACGCAAGGTACCTGCCAGTACACTGTGAAAATAATATGGTTGTAGGAACCTTCTAGATATTGACATGTACGGTACTTCCAAAAGAACTGTTTGCTGCATTCTTGTCTGGGTTTGTATTCGTCACTTCGCGTTGTGGTTATCACAGCAGAACACTGCGATCCTGCTACATAACAGATAATACCTCCAACAGAACAACTTCAACAATATTNGTGGTTATCACAGCAGAACACTGCGATCCTGCTACATAACAGATAATACCTCCAACAGAACAACTTCAACAATATTTCAATTGTTCCCACAACAATCAACACTGTAATAACATAAGACAATGCTCTGTTGCTATTGTCTGTACCATACAAGTTGGCGAGATTTTGACAGTCAGTGAGTGGCAACTTGTATACGAAACAAACCACGTGCAATTTACATAATTCTGTATCAGCTGATGCATGAACGAACAAAAATTAATATTACGTTGGCTATTCTAGTGCACTGCCGACGCACATCATACAAGCAGAAAATACGCCGATAAGAAAGAGTTCTTAGATTATTTAATACATTTTATTTTACATGGTCATAAAACAGCGGTTTTTAGTGTTACAAACTAAACTTCGTGCTAAAAGTAATAATGTATAGGTGTTCAAAATGAAATGGACATTAAAACGATCCGTTTTAAAATGAAACAACTTCAAACCTTGGGAGATCTTTTCACGTCATATCCCCACTCTCCATCCATGTTTTCCATATACGCTTGATATTAATTCCAAAAGCCTACAGAAATATCGCAGGGTATTTTTGAATTATTTTTTCAAATAATTTGACGAAATATATGTCAAACTCGTGTCGTTTCAAGCCAGTAATAGGAGAAAAATCAACTTTAAAAAATACGGGATCAGGAGGCAGGCCAACGTGCTGCCACCTGTTGAGAAACGCATTCGGCTCACAAAAGCGCTACCTGCCATGCCATGCGCACCATCTGTCTCTCTCCCGAATCACTAACCAGCCAGAAAAATATAGCTTTCTTGTGTAAAATAACAAATTTACGAANACCATCTGTCTCTCTCCCGAATCACTAACCAGCCAGAAAAATATAGCTTTCTTGTGTAAAATAACAAATTTACGAAAATATGGCAATGGTTTTATTTTTCCGCCAGCTCTGTATAATTTTTAAAGTAACATGTATTTCCGTGTACAGCGATTTTGTTTACCAGTAATTTCCTTTTGGGCCGGTAATCGTTACGTCTACGTCCATTACACACCATGTTGTTCTGCCGCCCGCTTTGCAAAGTCGTTGGTGAGTTGGCGAATGAAAGTGCGTTGTCGAGCAAGTTCCAAAAATTATTTTTATNTGAAAGTGCGTTGTCGAGCAAGTTCCAAAAATTATTTTTATTTCAATTCTTAACATATTAGCTGTAACGTCCAAAGTGTGTTAAGAACTGCGACTTTAAAATATTCGATGTTGATTTCACTGGAGTGGGTAGAAGTTTGTTAAATATAAACGCTGAAGAGAACTGTCGACACATCAGCTGATACCACTCGAGTGAAGTGCCCGTGGTCATGCCAAAAAAAAAACTCACAAAAGCGGCGATTAGTGCATAAAATACAAGCATCACTTCCTTATTATGCATTTAAAAAAGGCGAAACACGACTTGCTAGTGAAACCTAACGCAACACGTGACAGTTTGTAACCACATGCTCACATAATAATTATTGGGACGCCTGTTTTTCGCGAAAAGATTCCAGGACTTCTCGTACTTCAAAACACTAAAGCTCAGATCCACTTTCGTGATTGGATGATTTTAACTGACACGCGTTGTAGATGTCTGCCAACGAATCGCGGATATTCAGTGTCGGAGTTACCTAATTCTGATTGACCCATCGGGTAAGGAACTGTCTCTCGACAAATGCACGTGGCCAATAACCAAACTAAAGCTGTGCGTATGAGACAGGACATTTCATTTTAGCCTTCGCGTAGAATTTTTCGCGAAAAAANACAAATGCACGTGGCCAATAACCAAACTAAAGCTGTGCGTATGAGACAGGACATTTCATTTTAGCCAGGTGGCCCTAATAATAATAGAAACTAGCTATGACATAATGGGTGCAAGAGATAAAAATGTTGAGTTCAGTGGAAAAAAAAAGACAATTTTACTATAAATCACTAAACAAAACACAGCCATTTTACTGTACTTCTTTACTTTTCTATCTAGAGAATCAAAATACTAAAGATAGGTGAAATGATAAAATTTACTTTATGATTATTTCGTTATTCTGAAGTGACGTAATCAGTAACGACGATATATTGTAGAAACACGAATATTTCGCAACAAGCTAGAGTCAAGTCTTCCCGAGTCTCACTCTATCGTTTATTAACGTGAACCATTTTTAATACTGATGACAGTGAGCATTAATAACTCACACAATAGCCTCCTGTTTTTTTAACCGGCAGAAAGTCACCCGTGGGCGAGCCAAAATAACTGCAGTATAATTGCAGAAGTAACACGAGAGTTAAAATGTATGAAATTTACCCCGTACCCAAATGAATTCGCGAAATTTACGAGTTTTCATTTGCTTCAGCGTCAAGATACTTAAATGTTTGCCGATCAAACCGAATTGATTTTGTCCATAGTAACTTTTTTCGCGTTCACTGCTATAAAGAAAACGATTTGCTATGATTTTAATTGAATTCATTCAAAATAAAACTACTCCTTGTTTTTAACTTCGAACGCGAAGCATGCAACTTGTTACCCAGCAACTCGGAATGAAACATACGTGTACAAAAGTAGTGGATAGAGCAAGTTGCGACTCACGAAAATGTTTTGAAGGTATTCCCTCCTAACCCCTGGTACAAATCTTAATACGGCTGTGGCTCGATTAGTTTCTGATTGATACGGTTCTTGGTTTTATATAGCATTTACAAATATTTTCTAGCCTACATAGACATTCTTAATTTTACTTCTATTGAACTTCAAAAGGCTAAAACTAAAACATAACAACTCGACAAGAATGAAAGCAGACTGTTTGCAAAGTGCTCTTCAACTCTTCAGATGCAACGGGGCCGCGGTGGCTGAGCGGTTAGCCTGCTCGCCTCCCACCAAGGCGAACCAGGTTCAACCCCTGGCAGGGTAATTCCCTGGCTTTCGCATTTGGGAATCGTGCCGGACGATACTGCTGGTCGGCGTGTTTTCTCGGGGGTCTCCCGTTTCTCCCTGCCCTTTCATTCGGCGCTGCTCCATGCCCACCTCGCTTAACCCCCATCGGCTCTCAAGACCTCGCTGTTGAGAGCCGCCCAAACCTCTTCACTGACTCACTCTAAGCCTCTCCCCGCGAAGGGCTGGCGGGAACTGATGAAGAACTCGAGGGAAAATATAGACCCTCAAGCTCGAACCCTTGGGTGAATTCTCGTGGGTCGTCAAAGGGAACAAACGAAGACGTGACTGGAGTGCCGCACCCCTTGGGTCGACGGTGCCATCCGGCCATGTCACCACGAGGTAGCGTCGTCGCCCTCCTCCCTTGGCACAGCGGAAGGGGGGGGGGGGCCAAGCTGCGCGAGAAATAATTAGGTTAATTAGCCCTGTCGTCTGGCGCGCACGCTGCCTTTTTACTCCGCCCTTCCCACGTTTCCGGCCAGGCCCTAGCAGCTCGAGCAGGGGAAACCGATCCTTACCGAAAACACCCGAAGGCGAGGTAAGAACTGCCCTACAACTTCTGCAAGGTGGCGGTGGTGTTGTGGTCAGACCACTCGCCTCCCGTCCAGGCGAACCGGCTTCGATTCCCGGCGGGGTCACTCCCGGGTTTACGCACTTGGGAATCATGCTGGACGTTGCCGCTGGGCGGCGGGTTTTTTCCCGGGGTATCCCCCCCCCCCCNCCTCGCTTGCGTCACCCTCATCAGCTCTCAAGACCCCTATGTCAAGAAGTGCCCAAATCTCTCCACCATTAATACTTCTGCTCCTGAAAAAATATTGTTGCCTATATTTAAAAATCCTTCTACCTGGAACTGTTTTCAACGTTACACGTGAAAGGCTCTGAATTGGCGTGCAGTGTTCTCGTCGTGCTGGGACTACCTGTGGGACTTATAGCGATGATTAAGTCATTTTATTGCTGGAAATTGTGTAGCGAAGTTCAGTGCAGGGTCCTATACCAGTATTGCAGGAATTCACCCTGACATTTTGAGCTATAGCAGTCTAAATATATGGTTTCCTTTTCTGCACTGTAGAGCTTCAAAATAGTGTTTGCGATAAGAGTGATCTGTTTAATGTTGTCATTCCGCCCTAGTCTGAAGTGTTATATATTTTTTATATTTGTCTTATAGATAATTTGAAATAGTTTGTTTTAAAAACGCAAATTACAAACACACTGCAACCTACGCAGTTCGCGCCACGAAAATTTCTTGTATGAAATACTGCTCAACTTGTAGAAATTACGTATAAATACTACTTCCTCGTATAAAAAAAATTATAACGCATATTTATTGCATAATGGCATGTCAGACTCGCAATTTTAGTGTTTTGTGATGTACGAATAATTAAAATTAACTAACATATATGAAAGAATTCACGTTGAAATAAGGTACCATGAATTACTCCAAGAAGTATTTGAAATCACGCTATAAAATCGTTATCACAATTTTTAAAAATTTCTTAGAATAAGGAGTTTTGCATATTTTTATTTGTAGTATTATGTGATTGTTTTTTTTAAATAGATGTTTCTAGTATAACTTAAAATGAATTAAGACATGATATTTCAGTTACCGTTGTTGAATTTACTTGGTTTTCGTTTATTTAATTTGTAGGTTTCAAAAACATTAAAGTTGCAATTGTGACATGCCATGATGCAAAACTGTGCGATATAAAAAACTTTTAATGGGAGGAAAGGGTTATTACAACTAATGTCTGCATGTTGAACGGTATTTATAAATGTGAAATAAGGAATTTTCTGGTTACCAGCACATAGTGTTTACATACTTACCACCTGCGCATCTCGTTAATATGCAATGAACGATAATTTAGTTTTTTCCGTTTATATATTGCGGAAACACATGCTTGGTTACGTATTTATATTTTGATTGTGGCATCATAGTATTCTTTGTCCGTGTGACCTTCACGCCTGTTATGTCACATCAAGTGTATTTTCATGAACATTAGCACGAAAATGTTTGTAAAGCAGTGCTTCCTTTACGTGCTTATGATTCTTATTCTCTCGAATGCGTTCGTGGTACGAAATAACTGCGAATAAACGACTCAATCGATACTGTGGCCCTGAAAACTCGGCCCAGTCATAACATTAAATGCAATTTAACATAACGAAGTGGACATGTGTAGTTTAACCTACGTTGTAACGTTGGCAGTTCCGTGGAACCTACTTCGGCAAACAATTGAATGAGATAAGGTCCTCTCGTTAAAGCGTTGAGTTGCAACTCTGTCCTTGCACGCCCCTTGTCGCCAACCTTCCTTCCTTTCCGGTTAGGGTTGCCAACATTTTTAGATTTGCCATAAGTAGAGACCTGAAAAATTCGCGAATTCAATGACCTGCATACTAGACTCTACAATTGTATGTATAAATATGCTGATATCAACTGCGCATTGGTAATCTGCTGTCACAGTGGAAGGCGAGAATTGGACACCGTTCTCCAGGAGGTGTCAAGCACCGCGTGGACCAACGGCTAAAATTATATAAACGCAAGTGTTTTGAATCCTAGCTTGTCCCAAAATGAATCCGCGAATTTTTCAGGTCTCTAGCCATAAGGAACGCTTCCGATAACTCGACTAGCGACATCTAATCCCGATGAAATGAAATTATTATTAAAAGCAGTTTTAAATACTACCTGTAATGCGGAATATTCAGTAGGGTAGTATAAATAACTCAACATTTTCTCAACACATATACAACAGCAATGTATTAGTTCCATACAGGAAGTTCATGTTTTGCCACTTTTGTGTCTCCAAATAGTAATTTCTACATAATTTCGTATTCTTACAAAAATATTCTGCCATTGAGTTATGTCATCAACGTAAACGTACTTGAAACCACGGAAGTGATAAATTACTGACACGGTGTTTATTAATATTCAATTCATTTTCGAAGAATTTTGTGATACGGGACATACACTTTAAATTATAATAAGAGGAAAACCACGGATTCGCTGTGAAATCCAATTATTCGAATCATTGAAAATGGCTCCACTTACAATTAGTGGAAAACCACTGGTTGTTTTAGCGAAAAAAATTTCACTGATTGAATAAGTGACGGGCCAACTGCTAGCGGCAAATTAAATATTGTTTTTATTAACTCTAGCAAAATCCTTACAAGAAATTAAACTCTTTCCGATGGTCACTACTTATATTGCGCAATTTACTGTCGTCTGAAAAAGTTACAAAATATTTACGGGTGGCCGAGATTGAACCCCCGGCATCCCGACCCAGCTTTTAGGCCGCTACCTTACCAACCAAGCTACCAAGCCAACGATGACTACAGAGGGGAAAATATATGTATTATTGGTAGGGCCATTGACTTTTCGCGTAAAAATCGGAGCACACAGTAGACTTCAATACTATATACACACACCTCAGCTGTTGTTATACATCCATTTGCTGCTGGTGCCGTGTCCGTCTTTGACCAAGCCACTCAGGACTTACTAACTCCGACACTGAACCTTCGTGATTCGTGCGCAAACGGTTAACACGGACCAGAACATTTTTTTTTAGCCAATCAAAGAAGCTGGACGACCCTACAGTGCTTCGGACTGTATCTTGTCTCGAAATCTATTCGCGAAATACCGCTGCCCCTGATTATAGGTAGGGGCATCCGTTTTTCCGAGAAAAGATTTCAGGACAAGTTGTGCTCCAAACGCACCTCAGTTCAGAACCACTTTCGTGATTGGATCGTTTGAATTGCTAGCGCGTCTTATCTATCCGCCCGCGAATCACGGAGGGTCAGTATCGAAGAAACTTCACTCCGAGAGTCTCACTCACGTGACAGGCTGCCTTCACGCGAAGACAAGCTGCCAACAGTCAAATGAAGACCGCCAGTGTATAGTCTATTCGCGGTTTCTTCACACTTTTTTAATCAAACCTTTGGAAAATCACCCCACGTATGACTATTTAATTATATTCTAATTATGCAATGTATCGTAAGCGTTTTACAGCTCTGTTAACACGAAAGTATCATATTTTTCGTTAAATTGAAGTTTTACCTGTATTTTAATTATAAACTATTATATTTCATTTATAATAAATATTAATAAAAACAGTGAGAAAACCTGTGTGTTGGTGGCACCTGGTAATAAATAGTTCTCATGCAAAATATTATTAAAACTGAGTGCGCACGAATTCGGTGCGTTGTCCTTTGGTGTGATTTTCTATATTTAATTAAGCTTAGTTTGCACGAGGCGGAGGAATATCCTGGAAGTATATCTTTAGCAGGTGTTCAGAAAAGTGTGAAGTAACCGTGAATGGATTATACACCTAGGATATTGAGGTCTAGCCTCCGCGTAAACATTTTCGCGGAAAACAGGCGGTCCTAGTTTAGGTATTTATCGAAAGTATGCAGTTTTAAATTGCATGTCCTCACTTTTCCTATTATTTAGTTGATAACATCAGGTTTGTCAAAACAAATAGTACGCGTGCGTGCACTAGCTTCACCACATTTAATGCAGTTCAAACCCTCAAACCGAGCGCTGTGGCGATTACGTGAAAACGAAATGGAAGACGTAAACTCTGAATGAAAGACTGGATGTTCATGTTACCTCGTTAAACGGTATTAAGAAAGATGAAGCTCGCATTTTATAATGCATTTTGTTATTGGTTTTATTAGTTTACGCATTGTTGTTTCATTTGATACACGTGGTTTCACTGCCATTTGATACACGTTTTTCAACTGATCAATCAGTCAAAAACAAATGACTGAAAAACAGTGCATAAAATTTTTAATGAATCAGTGGAAAATATCACTGAAACAATAAGTGAAGGAAAACTGTCCTTTTTTCTCTCTAATACGTCATTTTAATGCCCTGAAGTGACTGTTTAATCAGTCAGGCACTGTTAACTAATTTAAACAGTGAAATTCTCGCTGAATCAGATTTATCGTGTATGACGTCCCGTCCTATGCCGATACGGATAATTCTTTCAGGCTCAAGATACGGGAAATCTCGTACGGTACGGGACATTAGGCAACCATGTCTTCGATACCGATGGTGTGATGGTTAGACTGCTCGCTTCCCGCCAAGGCGAACCGGGTTCAATCCCCGGCCGGGTCACTCCCGGTTTTTCACACGTGGGAATCGTGCCGGACGATGCCGCTGGTCGGTGGGTTTTCTCGGGGATATCCCATTTCCCCCCGCCCCTTCATTCCGGTGCTGCTCCATACTCACCTCAATCAGCCTCAACGTCTCTCAAGACCTCGATGTTAAGAGCCGCCCAAATCTCTTCACTCACTCACTCATGACCNCACCGTGGCAGCCATGCGCCATTTCCCTGCGGAGATCCGTCATTCTAAATCTCCTCTCTCTCGGGACAGTTCCATTTTCCGGTAGCCGCTCGCGGGAGAAGCACACTTGCCCAACAAGTCGTGGAAGAAGTGGCCCGTCGTCGCTCTTCACCTGATAAGTGAGACGGGAGGAAAGTAACACCGGAGAGAGACGACGGAAAGGAACAAAGAAATGTTTCACGAGCCAGGAAATTCCCCCTGTCCAACCCCCAACCCACCGACCAGGTGAGAGAGAAGTAGAGATGGGGTAACATAGTGCTGCGCCGCGCAATTGCGCTAACTCAGTTCATTGCGCATGCGCCAACTCATTTCCTTCAAAATATGTAACTCACGACTCGATGGCGCAGTGGCATAGTAAAGTAGATACCGAGGGAAAAAATATCGATATTAGTTGTATCAATTATATTAAAAAATATCGTTTTACGAAACTATGTATACAGTAAAAAATGTTGCGACTAGCCAAAATGTGAAATAATAAGTTCTTAGCACCCTGCGTCACTAATATGCACTTGCAGTTTTGGTTATAAAAAAAACCACAGCTAAACGTGATCCGCGAAGCGTCTGTATTGTATTGCATGAAAAACATGATAAAAAAAAAGGGCGCGTGTAACTCAGTGCTCGTTACAGAAGTGAAAATTCTTTGGCGATTATTAGGTATACGACATAGCTCTCTTTTATTCTCTAGCCGAATGCAGATCTTCCGTCTTTTTTTGCGTCACAAATGTTGCAAAACGTTTCATATTATATGACCTTGTAATTTTACTCTCATCGCGCCCAAAGAAGTTTCGCCTTCAATAATCACTTACACTAGCGTACGCTCAGTATACACAACACATAGCAACACAAAATGCATATGCAACCAAGTGACGAGACTTTTTATTTGTCAACTGCAACGACTGGCGAAGCGCCGCGCCGTGCCGGGCGCGAGTGCCGATGGCGCGCCATAGAGTAAGTATTGTAGTGGAGCGCTATGCGGATGTGCTGCTGCTGCTGCGCTGCGCTGCGCAGGTACGCTCCGCGCCAGCTTCGCGGCATGCTCGTTGCAGGGCACAATCGCTGCGCCACGGCGCACACTACGTCAATTAAGTAAGGTGCGCCTGTGTTAGTGCGCCAACACCAGGCATTTCAGTGAGTAACCCATGACTAGAGAGATGGCTGGGCGATGGGACATCTCCAACACGGTGGCGGTGCAAATTCTTTTTTATTTTTTTTTCGCAGAGTTAAAAAAAAAGCGAAGGGCTGATGTAAGGAAACTGGGTCGCTGGCGAGAAACAGTTTTCGGGAAGGGGATTAATTTTTATCCCCGAAAACGATTCGGAGTTCGAACGACTGCTCGCGTTCAAGGACAGATTCCAATATCTCTGCTTGAAGTTGGCCTGGCACACACAATAGTGAAACCGTACAGAAGGAAAATAGCGTGGTGGTTCCTTTGATGTACGCGCGCCCATTCTCTGATTGGCGGAGCCTTGGTGGAATAGTGGTTAGACTGCTCGCCCCCCACCGAGGCGAACCGGGTTCGATTCCCCGGCGTGACGCCCCTGGATTTTCGCATGCGGGAATCGTGCCGGACGATGTCGCTGATCGGAGGGTTTTCTCAGGAATCTCCCGTTTCCCCCCGTCCTTGCATTCCGGAGCTGCTCCATACTCACCTCGCTTCACCCTCATCGGCTGTCGTGACCTCGAAGTTACGAGCCGCCCAGAGCTCTCTACTCGTAACTCGAAACTACGAACTACTTAAGAAAACAGAGGTGAAACAGTTGATTGCACCGCGAACTCCAGCTGCACACGTCAGCAAAATTGCGTCGGTGGCGGGGAAAATGTCGGAACACCACTCGCCAATCAGCGCCTGGTATCTTACTCGCCAGCTGGCAGTCCGGCCAATGGGGAACCTTTCGCAGCATGCTCGTTCCGAGCGCCTCTCGCAGCCAATCAGAGAATGGGAACCCGCACTTCATGGGAACCGCCACGCAAACTCGTCTGTACCGGAACGCTGTAGTCAGAAGTCAGAACCTCAGTTACCCCGCGTCTATAATCCCTTCACGGTTACTACACACTTCTCTCAAGAACTGCTGAATTCTACTTCCAGGGTGTTCCACCGCCTCGTGCAAACTAAGCTTGAATGAGTCTAGAAAATTACGCCAAAGGACAGCACACCGAATTCGTGCGCACTCAGTTGTAATAATATGTGTATGAGAACTATTTCTTACTAGGCGCTACCAACACACGCGTTTTCTCACTGTTTTTGTTCATATTTATAAGAAATAAAAAAATATAATTTATAACTAAAATATAGGTAAACCTTCAATTTAACGAACAATAACATACTTTCTTGTCAACAAAGGTATAAAACGCTTGTGATACATGGCATATGTAAGAAATAACTAAACACGTCATACGTGGGGTGATTTTTCAAAAGGTTTAATTCGAAAAGTGTGAAGAAACCGCGAATAGACTATATATAGGATTATACATGTGTAAAGTATTATTAATTTCGTTACCATCACCAGGGGCGTAGCAAGGCGGGAGTATATCGGGACATATATCTTCCCCTTCCAAAATATAAATTAAATATTCGAAAAAAAATTTGAAAAAAAAAAATTACAGCATCTATTTTTATTAATATAAGAAATAAGTGATCCCCTTTGAAACTGGAGGATAGTAGAGGGATTATGGGGACTGCCACAGGAATCCTTTCACTCGCCCAGTGAAACAAGATAAGTCCACTAATTTAATTTTATATAGTACGAAATTTCAGAGATACGTCTTTCAGAGTATAGCGATATTTCAGGTACAATTTAATTTTTAAAAACCCCTTTATTTAATACAAATTAACATAAAATTACACCAAAATAGTGGCATAAATAGTTACGAAAATGTGCACCAAACGTGATATTACAAATAAATACATAAAAGTTTCTCAAGCATAGCCCAACCTTATGGAGATTACATACCATCCAAAGCCACATGGCTTCTCAAAATGTATGGCACGTTAAAGACTTCAATACTTTACAAGAAAATGCTTTAAATGCTTCTATAGGCAATCATGCCTATAGAAGTTTCCATTATGAAACCCTAACACAAAATACGAAACGCAAAATGCCCATATAAACATTGGCCACAAGGACATTTTAATATAATACTTGTCTCAAATGCATGATGACGCATAAGGGAGATGAATTAATATCCCGAGACGGCCCTAGCTTGGCTATTTTATGGATCAGAAGTTTACACCCCCTCTCAACCGGTGAAGAAATATCGCAACATGGCGAATTTCATAATCAGTTGACTTTTGGCATCCTATCCGATCTAAACTTTCTATCTACATTGATGCGTACGCAGGAACCAAAAACAGTCTTTTATTATTTTCCTTGTCTTCGTTCTCGTGCGTCTTGCAACTCTGCTGACGCTTGGAGGAGGGGACGAATCACGGGGAAGCGACGTCGTGAATCACGTGATCACCCCGCGAGCGGCGCTAAGAGCAACACTCGTTGAAGTGCGCGAAGGCGGCCGGCCGTCTGCCGGGCTGCGGTCCCTGCTGGATGGCAGGCGCATTGAGGATGGAGAGGTTCACAAGGTTCACAGACGAAAACTCCAACTTCAACTTCGATCTTTCCTTGTAGTGTACTTTCGAAAGTTAGACGGAAATTGTATGTTATTGGGGGACTATAGCGCACGTTTCTCCCGGTGACGTCACCGTACAGTTTCGTGTAATGTACCTGCTTGTTGTTCCCTCCCACGTCGTTTAGACCGGGTGCCACCAAATAAAAGTTGTTCATTCGCACGCTCCCTATATTCACTGTTGCAGTCGGAGCTGCATACAAGACCACAATATAAAACGATGTTGCTAATACTAATAACGTTAACAATATTTAGATGGTACCAATAACCAAATTGATCACTGTCCGAATATTATAGTCACGCCGGCCTTTGAACGGACTTGGCCCCACCTACCCAAGTGAAAAAGAGAGACAGAACGACTTGCAAAGCACCAACCACGGGTAACTGGCAGGCGGGCAGGCAAACCTGCAGGCACTCCCTCCCACCTGCCGTACCACCTTCGCCCAATTGTTTCCTTTCCCGGGGAGAAGTGGCCCGACATTGGCAGAGCTCCCGAGTCCTAAGTTACAACGGCACTTCTATAACAGTTTGTATGAGTCTCGGCTACAGAAATTTTGTTCGTACTACGATATTTTTTCCCAGTTTCGTCAGCGACGCCTTTTTGTTGGCGTGTGTGACTGGTAGTTACCGGAACAATCTACTCTTTCACCTCTGCATAATTAAGTTAATCTGCCACATAGTAGATAAGTACACAGAGAGGAAATGACATGGTGGTACCTCTGATGCGCGGGCGTACTCTTTCGCTGATTGGCTGCGTGAGGATCTGGGAACGAGCATTGCGTCTGATTGGCTACTGCATGCCGGCTGGCGAGTAGGTTACCAAACGTTGATTGGCCAACGGCATTTTAACATTTTGTTGGCTTGTGACGCCATTTTGCTGGCGTGTGCAGTCCTTAGACTATGGATGAGGTAGACAGCTTATTCGTCTTCTGCGCATGTACCGAACATTGACCTACTCCAACACAGTAGACTTCAATACTATATACACACCTTAGCTGTTGTTGTACCACCGTTGGCTGCTGGTGCCGTGTCCGTCTTTGACCAAGCCACTCAGGACTAAGTAACTCAGACACTGAACCTTCGTGATTCGTGCGCAAACTGTTGGTACGGGCCAGACAAAACATTTTTTAGCCAATCAAAGAAGCTGGATGACCCTACAGTGCTTTTGAATGTATCTTGTCTAGAAATCTTTTCGCGAAATATCCCTGCCCCTAGTCATCAGTAATGAACGTGTTTGTTCATATCTTAATTTTGAAAAGACAAACACTTTTATGTGAATAAAATACTTTCACCAATTTGAATTCGACCAAGCTGAATTACAAATAGGTTATAGGAAGTATGCAAACACATCCAAGCATTTGTTAACTGAACAGTGTTCTAACGCCCAATCCAATCCACGCCGTTTTCGAAAGTCGTATTCGCAGAAAAGCAGTTCAATGTTGGGGCACGACGGAGATTGTTTGTGCGCAGCCAGCGAGATCGGTCNTAGTCGTATTCGCAGAAAAGCAGTTCAATGTTGGGGCACGACGGAGATTGTTTGTGCGCAGCCAGCGAGATCGGTCTACCTCATCTTCAGTCTATGCGGTATAAGCGACTGTTTCACCTCTGTATTATTCATTACTCTGTGACTCTGCGATGAACGGCTTCTCTGGGCGAGTCAGCCGGCGTCGAGGATGGACGCGAGTGGGAACGAAGCGGCGTGCCAACGCAGACGGTTGGGGTTGGTTCGCTCGATGGTTGGTGAGGGGAAGGGGTGGTGGTGAAGGGTAGGGGAGGTACGTCGGCCAGCAGGGCGTCCCGACGACCCGGAGTTGGCGCGTCGATACTCCCGCCAGGCGCCCGCGCGGGGGAGGGCGCGTCCAAATCGGGGCCCGCGGAGCGAGAGGTCAGCCGCCACGCCAGCCCGACCCCTCCTGGGAGCCATTCGTGTCACAGAGTAGATACGTTTACAGAGGTGAAACAGCCGTTTGCACTGCGAACTCCAGCCGTAGAGCAGACAAGTTCCCAGAGAACACGTGGCGTGGCGGATCCTTCGATGCAAGCTATTCGCGATTTATTCACACTCGGTATCGAACCTTTGAAAAATTACCCCATTTATGACATTTTTCGTTGTTTCCAAAATATGTAAACATGAAAATATCTTATCTTTGATTAGATTTAATTTTATTGATCGTTTATCTATAAATTACATTATTTCCCTTGTAATTCATATCAGTAAAAACAGGGATAAAATAGGTGTGTTGGTAATGCCTAGAGATAGGGGAATTTCGCGAATTCATTTCAGGACAAGATAGACGTCCAACACGTGTGCACTGAAGAGACATTCGCAATTGGATCACAGTTCATTAGACGCGCCCTGGACGACTCTGGGCCAATAGCATGCTAGCAAGGAAACACGTACTGATTGTCATACTGCCAGGTGTGGAGTAACACTGGCTACTCTCTGGAGCAGCAGCCAATGAACAAGCATCTGAGACTCTAATGTACACAGTACTGTGGAGTCTAGCCAATAGGTCATTGAACTCGCGACATTTTCCCACCTCTAGTAATGCCTGGTATGAGCACGCAGCAGCCAGACAAAAGGTATTCTCACAAAGCCTCGTGCAGCCAATCAGCGAATGGGTATGCCTACGCCAATGGAACCGCAGCGCCTTTTAACCTACTCGCATCCAGTAATAAGACTCTGCATTACGGCAGCAGCCAATGAAGACACGATAGCGACTCGAATGTATAGAAGGCTGTGAAGTGTAGCGTAGTATTTCATGAAGAACTCGAGGATTCTAATTGTAGTACTTTCAACACGATGCTCGCATTTTGAACGGGCAACGATTTATTAAGAATACGCTAGTTTTTATAAGACATGTACCTACCATTTCAATGTAGTTATTTACTTTGGAAAATAAGGACAGTAAAATATAATGTCTGTTCTTAAAAACAAATATTTTTTTTGGCCTAACAAAATGAACACCATGAACTTATAAACACGACTAGTGCTGCGGGTGCACGTTAAGAAGGTCACCCCNAAGGTCACCCCCCCCCCCCTCCAACACAGAAACCAAGAACATAAATTCGTCCATAAAGCTGGCGAGTACTGATTCCACGCCAATACCTGAACGTTACATTGCAAGAACCGAAGATTTACGAGCCCCGTCGAAGAAGGCAATGTCAAGACAATAATTCGTCGGCATTGACCCGGCATTGATCTGTTTATCTCTGCATGATTAACGGTGTAAAATGTGACTCCAATAAAATATATTGTGTGTAACATTAGACGAACGCCTTTTGATGTGTCGAAGGACGGTGACAAGGAATAAATACTTGCTCATGCACGAGGGCGTAAAAATACACGAATTGCAGGCTATAAAATGTTGAAGTTTTGAGACAATTGGATTTAGAAAAATTCAACGCTAAATAGTTATTTGCGGGTACATTCGAAACGGTTTGTGATGTGAAAAATTTTGTCGTAACCTTCATTGTCAATAATTCAGTCGCCGACAATTTTCGTCGCCTACTTATTTTCTACGACCCACCGTTTTTTAGATATTGAGGTTAAATGTAGACGTTTCTGCAGGATCGAGGAACGTAACTTTGGTTGCCAACATTGTCCTTAATGTGCAAACGTGATTTTATTAAAAGACGTTTTGCACAACGGACCCTTCCCAGAAACTTAATCTGTTCATTCAACAACTAACTCGTGAGAGACTGTTATTTAACAATCGCTGTAAATGCTGCATAAGTATTTGCGTGTAAAATGTGCGTTTATAGTTCGTTTGTACAACTTAGTGGGGTAATATTAGGCGATTGCCTTCCGACATAAACGAAGCTTCCACACCACTGTCAAAAATTAACACTGACTGGGAAAATACGGCAATACCACGCTCTATTTTCGACTGGTATCACCAAGTAGAGATTTTTCCAGTTAAATTTGGTCAGTTACTGCCACAAGCTGTGTTGAATCTAAAGAGTGAACAGAAGATGGCATTTTACTGAGACGTAAATCTGTAATATATATATATACCTTTTATATTGAAAACAATCTCTTTTTGAGCAATAAATTGGCCTTGTGAGATCGGCAAAACACAGCAGCATTGTAAACATGTGTTTATACAGAACGTTCTGCGACGAAACCGACAAACTTCGTTTTTTTTTTTTATCTGTTTGCATCGGCGCGTAGCAATGACGTCTCTCTTGTGTGACTTATGGTTTAAATGTATGTTGTTTTGTGGCAAGCAAAGGAATACAGTATTTACAAGACGCGTAATGTGTATCGCACTTGACGCATTGTAGCAATTTTTGAGGTTGGTACTTGTGATCATTCGTTCTTTCTGATGTTGACATGCATTCTACCTTTTACTAAACCTCTTAGTGCGATAGCAACACTGATATCACTATTATGGACTGTAGCTCCTACGGGTAATTGTATATATATATATATATATATATATTGTGACTCGCTATGCTATAATGCTCGTGATGTACTTGCATATATGCCAGTCCTTTATTGTTTGTTACATGTATCATTTTTCATGAACAGGGCAGTTTCATATATTTTACATTCTGTTTCCCTGACCCTCGTGTTAGACTGACGGTGCTTATTGATATTGACGCGTACGTGTTTTAATGTAACGTGCGACTATGTATGTCTTGTAATCGGTGCAATTGTATACGGCCTTTATTTTTCGTTATATAGCTGGTTGTTAAGGGTTACCCATGCTGGCGATGACTCGGACCACTGGCCCTTGTGTCGGACTGGTGGTGTTCGTTTATATTACTATTTATGTATTTTACTGTTACCCATGACTATGTACATCATGCATGCAGCGCATTTGTAAATACGTTGCTTTTTTCGCGCATAGTTGTTTGTTGTATATTAACCATGCAAACGTTTATTTGTGTATATATTTTCACACCTATATATACAGCCTGGATGTCGTTGGGCGAAGGAAGGCTAGTTGACGCTGAGGGGGGTCGGAGTTGGTAGACACCTGCAGTAGCAGACGACAAGGGCGGCGGTGGGCGATTGTCGAGTTCATGCAGGCGGATGCGTATGTGTGTGCTATTTCAGACCCTACACTCATATATGCAATGGTAACTTTGCAACGCGCTTGTATTTTCTTTACATGCGTGGGCAGTTGTCACATGTTCCCGAATTAAAAATTTGTGGGAATTATGACCAACTATGCTTATAACAGGGCTTAAGACTTACTTGTCCTGAACTTCTTGATTGCAATCGGAAGTGATGTCTGTGAAATGAATTTGGTGGTCGTAGCTTCGGTAGGTGGGAAACGGTGGGCAACTATGCTTATAAGCCGGCTTAGGGCTTGCTTGACCCTGCGGCCGAGTTCATCGTCGGAAGGGGGAGGGGCGATGAAAATGTTATTAATTTGGTGACTATGTCTTAAACAGTTCGAAAATTACAGCCAACTATGTTTATAAGTGGGCTTGGACCATATTTGACCCTACGGTCCGTTTCATTGCCGGAGGTGACGCCTATGTTATGAATTTGATGGCTGTATATTAAAAAGTACGGAAATTATAGGCTAGCATGCGTTGGCATGCTTCGCTCCGTGTCGCACAGGTGGAATGACAGAGCATGAGACTCGTCCCCGCCAGGGGAAAGGAGACCAGAAGGAATATGAGAAAACCAAGGTGACGACAGACAACTGTGATGAGGGAACATCCAAGACGGAGTATTCGACAATCAAAAAAGAGGAAAGGGTGAAAAATAAAGGAGACCTGAAGGAATATTAGAAACCCCCACCTCCAAGGGATAGAACGAACGAGATAGGGTGGGAGGCAGAAAGGAAACCAGAAGGAATATGAGAAAACCCGCCCTAAGGTATAGAACTAATGAGAGAGTGAGNAGAGAGTGCGAGACAGGAAGGAATAAGGGAGCGTGAGAAATAAAATACAAAAGAAAAAAAGGAGATCGGAAGGAATAGGAGAAAACCCCAATAGACCAGGCAAGAGAGACCGGGCATGGGTAAGAGAGACTGGAAGGAATGAGGGACATTGCATGAGAGGCCAATGAACTCGAACATTCTTCAGACAAGATCGATGGTGCTGGCATGAAATGACAAAGCGTGGGTGTCAGGGTACCTCTCAAACCCTCAACCTCTCATCCCCAAGAAAGTGTCATCGAGCCACATTGTAATGTTATGCTATTTTCTAACTGACTGACTCATATGAATTTTGGTACGAAAAAATTCTGTGGGAAATTTTACTGACTTTGAGGGAATTTCGGGAAATTTTAGGCGTTTTTAAGAGGGAAAAGGGAAAAAATGTCTGCGTGACGTCATCCAATACGGCCGCCGGCTCGTCCGCATCCCCAATCCCTTTCCGGTGAATCGGCTATTCATAACTACTGAGAAACTTAATTCTGATTGGGTAACTCATTAACAGACTGCCTTAACACAATGACAAGCGGCCAGTAGTCGAATGAAGACTACAAATGTGTACACAGAATATTGAAGTCTAGACGCCGCGCAAATATTTTTGCGAGAAACGGATGGCCCTTGGCATTCAAGACATGCTTGACTTGCGTCACTTATACCAAACATTGTTGGAACGACATTTCTGCTGGTCTCTGCTTTCCCACCTACCACCGTCCTAATGATTCGCAACACGTTTGACACGCTAAGTTCACTGAATACAATTTATTATTGGCCGGCTGGCAACCAATGGAGTGCCGAGTTGCCAGTCCCTCAATAAAATATTCCTTAATCTGTAACAGGTACTAAAATCTATATAGTTCATTTCAGTTTTCATAAAAAGTGAGTTGAGGTAGTGAAAATATTTGGGCGGATCTTGAGGTGAGTATGGAGCAGCGACGGAATGAAAGGGCGCGGGGGAAACGGGAAATCCCCGAGAAAGCCCGCTGACCCACGGCATCGTCCGCCACGATTCCCACTTGCGAAAATTCGGGAGTGGCCAGGCCGGGGATTCAAACTGGTTCGCCTTGGTGGGAGGCGAGCAGGCTAAGCGCTCAGCCACCACGGGTCGTTTTCATAAAAATATTATTATTATTATTCAATGTAATTATTGTTGACGTGCTGTAAAATCACTTGGCAAACATTAACGAAAGAATGAAACTACGTAACAACGCAAATTTTTTTCTCAGTGCCAGAGAAATTTGTATTAGTATTTCGTCAGCAACACCAAAAAGAGTAAATTACTCAAAAGAACAGGATGCATAATATATAGAGACCTGAAACATTCGTGAGTTCAATTACCTGTGGGCTATTTTTCATTGTCGTATGTAAAATTATGCAAATATTACTGTTCATTGGTTGCTTGTTGTATTAGCGGAAGACGGTGATTCGGTCTGCATTTTATTGTGTGTTTGTTATTGGCTCAGAGTTGTCCAGGAGGTGTGAACTAACGGGTGGGCCAATAGAATAAGCAATACAAACGTACGAAGTTTTGAATACTAGCTTATCCCGAAATGAAACCGCTACTTTTTCAGGTTTCTAATAATTAGGGGCATTGACATTTCGCGAAAAGATTTCGACACACGATACAGTCCCAAGAACTGTAGGGTCGTTCAGCTTCTTTGATTGGCTAACAAATGTTCCGGCCCGTGTTAACCGTTTGCACACGAATCACGAAGGTCCAGTGTCGGAGTTACTTGGTCAAAGACGGACATGGCACCAGCAGCCAATGGAGGTATAACAACAGCCGAGATGTGTATATAGTATTGAAGTCTACTGTGTGCTCCGATTTTTACGCGAAAAGTCACTGCCCCTACTAATAATATATTATTGTACGTAGTAAAGAACATTTGATTGGGACACTTTCAACTCGGCATTGACAGAAGAGCCTTCCAGCAATGGAAAGTGTCAAGTGTCTGATGTAAACTTGCCTGTCTTTGAAAGCGTGAGAAGTTTTATTTATTACGTACTTTTGAAATATCCGACGGACAAGTAAGATAAATTTTTCCTGCACCACCACTGGCAACGCTGCACTGTTCTGCGCTGAATTGCGCGGCCCGGTCGCGCGAAGTGCCATAAAGCAGTTTTACCGCTGCCATTTCAGTTCTTTATTGTGCCGCACGGCCGCCGTCATGTCGCGCTCGTGAACGTCGTGCTGGAGAGACAACACTCATTTCCGGTGCGCGAATATCGCAAATTTTCCAGGTGGCAGGCAATCCTTCAGTCGCGTGTAGTCTACACTGAGTTTGTTTGGCGCAAACAATTTAATTGCTTGTGTAGGGGTAATAAAAAATTTTGTCACTGAAACGAAATTTTATTATTTTGGTGTTCTTTTTTGGTTGCTCTAAACAAAGATTTGATTGGTGTAACTAAAGATTTGCTTGTACTTACCTAAATCGTTTGCGCTCGTCCTGGCAACTTCACCTAAACTAACTGCCGATCAAATTGTAATGTATTTAAATGCATACATTTAAATTATTTGACAATGTGCGCAAGTAGATATTTCAAGTTTTACAGTCTTCTTTTTTTTTGTTTCCTGTTGAACTTGTTTTATTAAGATGTGTATACCATTATTATTAAGCACCAATAAATGCACTAAAACACTGTTACTATCATCCTAATTGAAACAAAAAATTCAAACAAACTCTCGAGCTGTATTTTTGAACAAAGGAAATCAAATTAGTGGCCAAACAAATACATACAGTTGATTCAACTTAATATTTTGTTGGCAGTATAATTTCAAATGGCCCAACACAGAGGTTTTGTTAATTCAAGTGGGTAGTTTGTTAGATGAATATAATTAATTTTCCTGCTTTTCAAGTTGTTATCTCCGCACTGGTATTCTACCATAGACAATACCTATTATGTCAAAATGTCCTTAGAGCCTTTCGCCTTGAACGTGCCACGTAGTATTACGAGAGTGCCAATTCCTTTCCATTCCCCCCCCCCCCNTTTTCTCGTCCTCGCCCCAACCACGCACACACGCCGCCCCACCACATCCACCGAATTTCACTACGGGCACTATACAGGCCATCATGTAGCGTTAATTTTGGCATTCGTCAAATGCAAACCTTTCCATCGGACTACCATATGGTATAACGTGATTCGTCACTCCGAATAACGCATCTTCAGTCGTCCATATTCCATTGGCGTCGCTCTTTACACCACCGAGCGCGGTGCTTCGCGTTCACAGTGAACGAGTGAGTGAAGTGAGTGACTAGGTTTGGGCGGCTCTTAACAGCGAGGTCTTGATAGCCGATGAGGATGATTGAGGTGAGTGTGGAGCAGCGCCGGAATGAAAGGATGGTGGAAACGGGAGATCCCCCGCGAAAACCCGCCGACCAGCGGCATCGTCCGGTACGATTCCCACATGCGAAAATCCGGGAGTGATCCAGCCGGGGATTGAACCCGGTTCGCCATGGTGGGAGGCGAGAAGGCTAACCGCTCAGCCACCGCGGGCCCTTCACGCGTGAAATATGCGATATGTGGGCAGGTGCGTGTGCTTTGAGCCCCGTTCCTCGTAACTCCCGGGGAACAGTCAAGCTGCTAGCTGCACAATTAGTGGTACTGATATGATTATGTGTCATGCGTAGAGACCTGAAAAAATTCGCGGATTCATGTCGGGACAAGCTAGAATTCAAAACACGTGTTAATAAAATGTCAACCATTGGTCCACGCAGTGTTTGACACCACCTGGAGAAGGCTGGCCCAATCTTCGCCCTCCGCTGTGACGGCAGACCACCAACGTGCAGTTGATATTGGCATATCTGTAGGTAAAACTATTTTTCTGATCTCTAGTCATGCGATGTTCCCGTATCGCCTTATGCAGTGATCGCTGGTCCCTGTCGGTCAACACGCGTGGCCTACCCGACTGTGGTTTCTTGTGATCGTGCCTTCCCGTTTCCACTTCACAATCACACACCCGACGTTCGACTTGGGCAACTTGAGAAGGGCGGATATTACTCTGGCAGATTGCTTACTGATGTGTAGGGATCCTACCATTTCGCGTTTAATTTTTAGACAGATTAGATTTCATAAATTTATATGCCAACTCGGCGTGTGTCATTTCACCTCCGCTCATCCGACACGCCCTTCAGGACCTGGCACCATGCATGTGACACTCTGGCCAAGTCAAACTGAGGACCGGGTTCTGACTGTTGCAGCGGACAATGAAAAAAATGAGATCCGCTAGAGTATGTGAGTGACTGTGAAATCTGCCCAGGTGCCGTTTTATACATAGTCTCTACCCATTTGGCAACCAGTAACTACAACACGTTTGAAGTAACTGCGCTCTCTTGCCCCACCAATTCTGCTGGCATCACGCAGAAATGACCGACATCCTTTTACAGCGACATCTAGGCGCTTGTTTATGTTTACAGAAGGGTGTCGTGTTCACTTTTGATCAGATAATGTATATTTTGCTTTGTGTATTAGCGGTATACTGTATATACGTGCACATTGTTATTAATCAGTAGAGTACCCGAAGAATTCGCGGATTAATTTTGGGACAAGCTAGGATTCAAAACACGTGTGTTTATATAACTTCAGCCATTGGACCACACGATGTTTGACACCTTCTGGAGAGCGCTGGCTCCAATCGTCGCCTTCCACCGTGACAGCAGACAACCAATGTGCAGTTGACGTCGGCATATTCGTACATAAGACTGTAGAGTTCAGCCTGCAGGTCGTTGAACTCGCGAATTTTTCAGGTCTCTAGTTATGGAACTGTGCCATGCTAGGATTAATATGTATATACGTACTCAAGCATATCTCACTTTCTCATTGGCCGCTGCTACAGTCAGGAGCGACCCCGGTGAGAGGCGAGTAGCCTGGCCACCACACATCCGCGGCCCCAAGTGCTGAAGGGATCAGCCCGACTGCATTGAAGCAATCAAGACCGTTTGTGTATTTTCCCAGCGTGGGTCGAACGCTTTTACGTCCCTTTCAGACGAGCCTGGTCGTAAACGTACCCGCAAGCGTCTTTGTAGGGTCTGGCCTATATACCCCACCCCTCTCCTCCTCAAACTGGCAAGGAGCAGTTGGGAGACCGTCGGCAAATTGATGGCTCTGCTCCGGCTTTGCCAACTGCCTGGGGACAGATTAGCTGATATACTGCGCAGTAAATGCATTGCATGTGAATGTGGCTAGCGTAATGTGATAGGCACTTGGGGCCTCTCCCGCCACGGGCCTACCACACTGTCACAGAGTACTAAATAATACAGATATGAAAAAACAGCTTATGAAGGCTGCTCACGGTAAATTGAAGACTTTTGAAATTAACATTCGAAAACTGTCACTGTCTCTATCTGCGTATATTTTAACGGCCACATTGTCTGTCGTGCGCCAAGTTAAGTTGGCAACGACGGAGGTAAATTAGTTCTGTGTCTCAACGTTAAAATAACAATTCTAAGTAAACGTTCGTGATTACTAAAATATTTTCTTTATTTTTTGTTTTCTTAAATGCATATAAATGTAAGAAAAATAAATTCTTAAAAATTTGAATTTTTAATAATTTTACAGCTCCCCTTGACTGACGCACGAATAAAGTGAGCAGGCCCATGTTAATGTCAATTTTACAAATGGCGGAAAAATACACAATGTGCATAAAAGCATATCTTAAGCAGGGCTGTCAAAAGTGCTCAGTTTGCGTTGAACAGCCCATACCACCAACTACAGCCTCACACGCCAGAAAAATGGCGCCACTGAAAGAATAATTTTGGAACAACGTTGGTCAACCATCGCCTGGTAACTTACTCGCCAGCCGGAAGCCCAGCCAATAGGAAACCTTCCGTGGCACGCGGTAGCCAATCAGACACAAGACCCGTTCCCTGAGACTCGCGGTAGCCAATCAGCGAATGGATACGCTTACATCAAAGGAACCGCCATGCCATTTCATCTCTTTGTATTTGCCTACCCTGCGCAAAGGAAGTCATCAACAGTTTAGAGGAATTTTATGTGTGGTTATTGATGAATCACTCTGAAGTAGAAACAGAGAATTTCCCATAGAGTATCGTACCCCTGGAATTTAGAGTATAAAAACGATTTAGAAACCGAAAAGTAGGAGCGGAACAACTTCCCGGATTTGACAATGAGTAAAACCACTATAAAACCATTGCAGTGGGGGTAGGTCCACCACACAGTCTGGGGATAACTCAGGAGAAAGTCATAGGAAAATTTAAAAGGATTTATCAGCAGGCAACTGATGAGTTGGGGGGCCTTTCCCCCCTCTGATGAACTGAAGATAACATATATCACGTCCCGGCAATGAACAAGGAACTGATGAAATGGGATAACAAAGACCAAGGCGAGATAACAGGGAAACGAACCAGGTGTTATGTAGACAACATCAATGGAAATGGAACACGATATAGACCAGATTCATGACTAAAGGCCTGAATACAGGGGAGGGGGGATCTAAAAGATGTTCGGAGGCCCACCTCTCCGTTGGATGTCGATACAAAGGGATTGAATTGAAAGTAGAACAACAGTTAATAAGTCAAATTGTAAGTGCCGCTATCTAATGACATAGATTTAAAGTAGAATAGATTCCAGGTTAACCACGCCACACCACAACTCCACACTACCTGAACGTAGATGTAATGGAATGAAATCAAAGAAGTGGAAAGACTGCGTGGTCCCGATAGCAATCCAAAGGCCAAAACAAAGAAAGATGAAATTAACAGAAAAGGAAAATTCTTATACCTCTGCATTGCCCAGAAAGGGCACAGATGCGGTGGTGATAAGAAAGCGACATATACACACACACACACACAGTGACAGTGTCTACAGCTCCATCAATAAGAACATAATCTTTGCATGAATAACATTAAAGAAGATTCCGGCCTATGACCGCTATTTTTTTTACGTGTAAACACATTTGGAAAGTATTTAATTTATGGTTTTGGGTGTTGGGAATAAGATATTTTGTGATGAGCGCTCAACTTCAACCCGACACAAAACTTATTTCGTTATTGCAACAAATGAGTGCAGCCGTGGAAATAAGAACCATTCGTAACGTAAAAACGTTTGAGATAAAAACTCGCTACACACTGAAACAGCAGCCAACGAACAGAAAGCTAAAGTTCGAAAGCGTATAGGACTGTGGAGTGTAGCATATATGCCGTTTAAAAAAGCGAAAATTTTCTTTCCCTAAGTATGCAGCAGCGCCGGAATGTAAGAGCGGGGGAAACGGGAGATCCCCGATAAATAAAACCATCAGCTTCGTAACGATCTCAGCCGGTATATGCAGGGCAATCTGCAATAATAAAGAAAACAAATGCACTTGCAAGATTAAGTTTTATATTTTGTCTGCATTATTTTTTATTTTATACAACTTAAGTTACGTATACGTGTTTTAAATAGTCGTTAAATATAAGTGGGTTCAACTCAGGATCTCACAAGTATAGTCCATTCACTATTGCTTCGAACTTTTCTGAAGCACTGGTAAAGTTCTACTTCCAGAATATTCCTCCGCCTCGGGTAAAAAAAGCTAGAGAGTCTAGAAAATTACACCAGAAGGACAACGCACTTCATTCATGCGCACTCAGTGTAATGATATTTTGCATAAGAACTATTTCTTACTAGGCATTACCAACACACACATTTTGTCACTGGCTTTTATTCATATTGATTGTAAATGAAATATTATAATTGTAAAACAAAATATAATTAAAACTTTAATTTTACAAAAAATAAGGTAATTTTATGCTAACACAAGTATATAAAACGCTTGTGAAACACGACATATCTAGGAAACAACCAAACACGTCATATATGGGCTGATTTTTCGAAGGTTTGATTCAAAAGGTGTTTTAAAAAACTGCGCATAGACTACATAAATATTGTATCAGTGATTGAATTTTCATCTTCTTGAAAAAAAAAATTTATTTGACACAGCATTATACTAAGCACACTGCTTTGATCAGAGATCTCAGAATATATTCAATTTGTTATAAAATATACGTACATTAAGTCGATTTCATAAATGTACTCACCTTCGCTGTAAATTACATAACTTGGTTCATGAAGAACTGCGACTTCAAGGATGCATGCACCGGAAATAGCCTCTCCAAAACTATGATTGAAATCTAGACGACTGTGCACAAATGTTTCAGACTCAACTATGTCAGGTGTGTCTATCTCAATTGTTCAATAGAATTTCATATTTTTATCACGTTTTGTGGTTTTCCTATACGATATCATATACGAGTTTAATTAAAACGCAAAAACTAGGCGAAATAAATTTTGAAAACATAAGTTAACGTGTTCAAATTATAAACAGTTAGAACACAAATCCTGTTCACCGGTGAGTATGTGTTGCATTTCAAAGAAATTGCTTCATGGTATTGACGTTATTCTCAGAAACGTTTTAACTGAACTCAAATTTTGTACTTATATCAAGGGTTTGAAATATTTTAGTTTCAAAATTTCAAGTTATAATCATTATTATGATTAACATTTTCAATTATTTGATATTTTCCTGCAATTACCGTTTACATTAAATTAAAAAAAAACTTAAAATATCCTCGAAACACTGAACAAGTTATATACATTAGAACGTCAATAACTCCTGTTTAAGAGGTTAAATGACGCACTTTGGTTCAAATTACTCTCTGGGGCTCTTGGTAAAACAAATAGATTTTAATAATTTTAACAAAAGGCAACGATCAAGAATACTTTTCCATGTGACTGTTGAAATATTTACTTCATAAACGTGTATCTCAAAACAAAGCCAAGTAAACACTAAAGTTAACAAATTTACACTCCCAGAATTACTGCATATAACTAAAACGAATATCAAAAAGTCTGATTAAGAATTGTGTAGATTTATTGAGTCATCATAGCACATTTATTTCAAATTTCCGAATCAAATTGAAGTTGCGAGCAAAAGAAAAATAAAGTAAACCGATGCACGTAGGATGAACTAGAGATTTTGGAATTCGAAGCGTAGCTTCAATAGGTAACTGGTATACGTGTTCTAATGGTTCTGATATCCATTGGTAGAGATGGGCAATTTTATCGTTACTACATTTGACTAGACGTTTAGAACTGTATCTACCTTATCTTATATACCATTTAAATGCGATCACTTGGCTGTCATACATCATGGTATGTCATCTTTGCAGTGACGAACGATTTTTTCAGAGAGTTTTGACTGAACTAAATAATAAAAGTAGACAATGTAAACAAACAATTTAAAATGGTTGGCATGTGCTTGTCTCACTGAACCGATTTCCAGTGGGCGCAATGAAAACCCGTTTTTGGTGCATGGCATCCATCTGTACTGTCCACCAAAAAAATTATTTCGCGACGAAGTTAAATGTGATAGATTGTTGTTGAATGCAAACGAGTAGGTCATAGGTAAAATAGGGCACTGCATGTGATGATTCGGTAACACATTATTAAAGAGGCTGGAAAATAGCAAAAAATTTCCGAGCGAACATATCTTCAATAATAATTTAGTTAGTTAATATTGTTATGGTTGGATTATAAAATTTTTTACTCGGCTACGTTTTTCGCAGACCAAATTCAAATATTCTGCTTTAGAGTGTCAGAATCCTCATTGGCCCAATGAATCATTCATACCGCAGGGGAAATTTCCTTTATGCTGAAATGTATTATGCTACCTAACATACCTTGGAATCGTAAGATATCCAAGCACGTGTTGTTGATGAGATATTGTGTGCTGTGAAAAAAAACTTTGACAATAGGAACGTACTCTAAAACATGTTAATATTTCTGACTTTGAGTGTTTTCGTACTGCCCTTAATGCTCAGTTTCTAGGAATTATGAAACACACAAAAAAATAAAACATTAGGAATTTATCCTGGCCTACAGTATTTACAGCCTGCATATCGAATGTGCAGCGTTTGAAATGTAATGCATGTTATATTACAGGAAATTCGCATACAGGTTGTTTGATAACACGTGGGACACACTTCACTGGCGGACAGGAAACACAAAACACAAAACCATAAATATGTGAGCTATTTGATCTTGTTTCCGAGCTAAAGGCACAAACTCGACATCTCTCGACCTGTTTACTACGTATGTTATGCGTTAATCCTGTTTGTCCACTTAACAAGAACAGTTAATATTGCTATGATGTGCTGTCAGTTTGATGTGATTATGAATTATTCAATTGAGAAAAAGTCAGACATGCGTTTGACGTATGAGCTCGTGGAATGTAACGCAGCAGAAGAAAGGCGCCTCTATGCGGATCCAGACAAGAAAAAATTCTAACAATTACATGAACGCCTACGATATATAGGCTCATTAAAAAAAANCTCTATGCGGATCCAGACAAGAAAAAATTCTAACAATTACATGAACGCCTACGATATATAGGCTCATTAAAAAAAACGAGTATCCTAAGGTGGCAAACCCATTTGTGTTCGAAACGTTAATCTCAAAGAGCGGATTTTTCAGCATGACGAAAGAAGTTCTAATACTAGTACCCGAGTAATAGCAGCAGTNCTCTATGCGGATCCAGACAAGAAAAAATTCTAACAATTACATGAACGCCTACGATATATAGGCTCATTAAAAAAAAACGAGTATCCTACGGTGGCAAACCCATTTGTGTTCGAACCGTTAATCTCAAAGAGCGGATTTTTCAGCATGACGAAAGAAGTTCTAATACTAGTACCCGAGTAATAGCAGCAGTNACGTTAATCTCAAAGAGCGGATTTTTCAGCATGACGAAAGAAGTTCTAATACTAGTACCCGAGTAATAGCAGCAGTAGATAGTGTTGGGTACGCGACAATTTGGAAAGTTTTGCGAAAGCAACTGCTTTATCCATATTATGTTGAACGAGTACAGGAACGTAATAATGATGATTTTCTTCTGACATCCAACTTTTGTACTTGGTTTCAGCCGATGTCTATTGGTGATCCGTCTTTTCTGTCCACGGTATTATTAACAGACTAATATGGATTCACCAGAGATTGAATCGTCAATTTTCGTAAGGTTCATCATTGGGTAGAAGAAAATTCACGTGTTATTCGTTGGTCACGGCATCAGCAGCAACTCGGCGTCAATATATGACCAGGAGTACTTAGGGACAATCTAATCAGACCTGTTCTTGTTGAGAGACTAACAGGTGAATCTTAAGCAGAGCTCATCACAAACCAGTTGCACGAACTTTTGGAAGGCGTTTCATTTGCTGCACGCCGCTTGAGGTTTACGCACGATGTCGCACCGCCATACTTTAGCCGAATAGCAAGTAATTCTTGAACGAAAGATTTCCCGAACAAATGGACAGATCGTGCAGGACCTATTAGTTGGCCTGCATGTTCTCCACATTTAAATCTACTGGATTTTTATTTGCGGGGCCAATTGGAAAACAATCGCGTGTGCAACACCCATTTCCAACACCGGAACACTTCGTCGGCGTATCGAAGAAGGCTACCAACTTAATCGACAAACACCTGTTATTTTTTAAAGCATACGACCTACGACGCGACGATTGCAGGTGTGCATTCAGGCCTAAAGTGGACATTTTAGAGCACCTTCTATAGCGATAAACAGCGCAATATTATGGCGGTACGCACAGGCCTATAACTCGGAAACGAGATCAAATAGGCCACATGTTCATATTAACTATTTCCATTGTTTTCGTGTCTCCTTTTCACCGGTGAAAGTAGCGGCTCCCACGTCTTATGAAACAGCCTGTATAGCCTGCGTAATCTTACTACTAACTTTCAAAACAAGTATCTCATTTAAAGCGTGTTTTGCGAAGAAAAAAAGCACGAATTTAAACGTAGATGCACTAGTGAAGCACGCATATACAAAGGTGAGATATAATAGCATCCACGAATATTATTATAGCCGCATAAACTACTCCTAATCGGNAAGCACGCATATACAAAGGTGAGATATAATAGCATCCACGAATATTATTATAGCCGCATAAACTACTCCTAATCGGCGCTATCTTCTCGCTGTGTTGTATACTTATCCAACTTTGTTTTCTATGCACTCCGTAATAAGCGGGAAACAAATCACTGGTCTAGTATCTAGCATCTACTGACGATGACCAATATGTTCCGTTGCCATCCTCAACACTTAGAGAACTACACCCGAGTGTGGATCGGTATAGCTTCGATGAAAATGTCTTTACCCTTTAGGATAAAACCAGCGCGGGTATAGTTTCGTTGTGTAAATAGGGGTTATCGAGACCTTACAAAACCTACCAAAGATAAAATTCATTAGTAAAAATAATAACTGTGAAATTAACAAAACGGATACCAAATGCTGTTACATACAAATGTGGTGTAACTGGGACAAAGTTATTATTCTGTTTCTCCATGATTGTCTGGCTGTCAGCAAATTAACATTTATAGTCTGCGCCGCTTGGTCTAGATTCATTTGAACTGAAAAAGTCTCAGAAATGCAATTTTGCCCAAAAACACTGCCCTGGAATCTTTCGACGTTAAATCACTTAACCTAAACTTTTATGGCCTAAAGTCACTTCGACTAAACTTATTCGACTGAAAGTAACTTGGCCTAAACTTGTTTATCCTAAACTTGTTCAGCCTAAAATCACTTGGGCTAAACGTGTTCGACCTAAAGTCACTTGGCCTAAGCTTGTTTGGTTTAAAGTTACTTGGCCTAAACTTTTTCGGCCTAAAGTGACTCGTTCTAAACTTTTTCAGCCTAAAGTCACTTGGCCTAAACTTGTTTGGCCTTAATTTAATTAATCAAATATTTTTGGTCAAAAATTATAAGGCTTAAACGGCCTGGTTTAAAATTATTTGACCTAAAGTAACTTAGCCTAAAATTATTTAGCGTAAAATCCTTTCACCTAAAAATACTTATGCAAAAAAGACCAAATATTTTTAAAGACNTAGCCTAAAATTATTTAGCGTAAAATCCTTTCACCTAAAAATACTTATGCAAAAAAGACCAAATATTTTTAAAGACAAGTGGCAGGTATCTTAAATTGAAAGTTCATTGTTGTCTAAGTAGATAGTACAAAGGATAGTGGAAATGCAGAGACCTTTAAACCTGGCGCTTCTTTATTGGGGAACATAGGCAAATCAAGTCAAGTCCAGCATATATCTTCAACTCCTGTAATTGTATGCCGAGTTAAAAGAGTTAAATAACTTGCATACTTCCTAGTGAAACCGAAGTCGAAATAGTCTGGCAGTGCTTCCTAGCGAGGCGGCGGCTGGAGTAGCATGGCCTGGCACACTTGCAGTCCTCTTCGTTGCGGTAAATAGGATGCAGACAGCGGCACACAAACAGCGTGCTCTATATCGACCGTGTGAAGGAGAGATGGGAACGGGGCGGGAGGGGTATTTTCCACCCCCTCATTTGGCCCTCGGCGCATCCACTACCAATCCCCCCTCCTACTCCCACGAGGGCGTGGATAACAATCCCAGCGGCTGCGGGCAAGACGCTGCTGGGAACCGGATATCGTGGGC
The DNA here is from genome assembly GCA_002778355.1 of Clitarchus hookeri. NCBI lineage: Eukaryota > Metazoa > Arthropoda > Insecta > Phasmatodea > Phasmatidae > Clitarchus > Clitarchus hookeri. The sequence goes on along the minus strand of NQII01001390.1, from coordinate 237,806 downwards.
GAGATAGCGCCATTACAGACGTAATAATATTTACTCGGCTGGAGGGTGGATGCACCCCTCGCTCCAGACGACGCCACCCTCTTCGTTACGGCCGTTTGAAGTGTTTGTGTTCTCTTAAATACAAATACTGCCAATGGCTAGTAAAAAAAAAAAAGGACGAAATAAAGCTGGAAAATGANGTTTGTGTTCTCTTAAATACAAATACTGCCAATGGCTAGTAAAAAAAAAAAAGGACGAAATAAAGCTGGAAAATGATTGGTCTATATTTCGAGATTATTTACATTGTGAGAAGTGCAGGCAGGAAAAAAAAAAAGAACATTTTCCTGCCTTTAACCTTTTGCATATGCCATCTTCGGGGGAGGAAAAGTAACACGAATAANGTTTGTGTTCTCTTAAATACAAATACTGCCAATGGCTAGTAAAAAAAAAAAAGGACGAAATAAAGCTGGAAAATGACTGGTCTATATTTCGAGATTATTTACATTGTGAGAAGTGCAGGCAGGAAAAAAAAAGAACATTTTCCTGCCTTTAACCTTTTGCATATGCCATCTTCGGGGGAGGAAAAGTAACACGAATAANAAAAAAAAAAGAACATTTTCCTGCCTTTAACCTTTTGCATATGCCATCTTCGGGGGAGGAAAAGTAACACGAATAACGTTTCACATGAGCACAAAAATGTGTAATCATAAATCGCCAAAGGAGACAGCTCCACGCCGGCCTAAGAACGGACTTGGCTCCACCTACCGTAGTAAAAGAGAGAGACAGAGCGACTTGCAGAGCACCAACCACGCCCAACACAGGTAGCTGGCATACTGATACACACTCCCACCCGCCGTGCCACCGTCGACCAATTGATACCTTTCCCGGGGAGAAGTGGCCCGACACTGGCAGAGCTCCCACGTCCTAGGTTACAGAGGCTCTTGTATAATGATTTTAGCTTCTTCCCCCGATCCTTCAATTTTTATTTCCAGTAAAATCTTCATGTGCTGCCTATTAAATGAATTAGCTGAAAGTTTCATCACACATTTATTTCTGAGTTTAAGTGTTGCGATCACATAATATTTTGGTAGGCGCCGTATTTCTGTTCTGCTTTTTTCTTGCAACCAATTAGCAATGTGCTGCATGCTCGATGATACTGGTATTAACTACTCGTGTCAAACGGATGTGGAAAATCCTACAAATCAGATTGCTCATAAGGAAATCTGGGCACTGATGCCCCGCCGTGCACAGTACAGCACCAGTCATAACAATAATTCAAATGCAACGTGTCTACGGCCAGCGTTTCTTTCTGNCCCCGCCGTGCACAGTACAGCACCAGTCATAACAATAATTCAAATGCAACGTGTCTACGGCCAGCGTTTCTTTCTGAAAAAAAAATCCCGGTGGAGGGGTACTGAGCAAATGTGGGAAGGGAATACATGAAAAATCATTAAGTCGTCTACATTCAGATGAATAAAAATTTTACGATTAAAATATATATAAACTCAAATACCTGTGGAGTGTAACTGGCTGTTTTGGCCCACATTCAAAGCAGACACATTCTCCTTTGTCTTTTACTGGTATAACGCTACAGAATTCTGCGTGATAATTCTTCACTTGGAATCTCTTCTCCTTTGATATAAATCCTCGCGCAGTGATCCAGTGAACTATGTATATCCTAGCCCTTTTTTCAGTGGAGTCATTCTGTCCGTAGCACTAAAGGAACTTTCAACAATGGCTTTTGATATTAGCACCGTCAGCACTTTTACACTAGTATTTTAAAGTTCGTCATATCCAATAGAAGACTGTATACTATAGGCGATACACTGTCGTTCCCGTTGGAGGCCAACATTTAAATCACTTTAGATGAGCTTGCAAGTGGCCTTAGTCTATGCCATGAAAATACTGGCAGTGTGCGTGTTAACATCTTACTCTTTCATCTGCTGAATGTGATGAAATGATTCACATTTTAACATACTACACCAGTATTTACATGGCATAGGCCAAGTTCATTTGCAAGCAAATCTGAAGTCCTTTAGATGTTTGGCCTCCAACGTGAACGACAATNACATGGCATAGGCCAAGTTCATTTGCAAGCAAATCTGAAGTCCTTTAGATGTTTGGCCTCCAACGTGAACGACAATGTATCACCATTAAACTATGTTCTCCAATACACTGTTGGTTATGAATTTAGAGACCTGAAAAATTCGCTATTTCAATGACCTGCAGGCTAGACTCTGCAGTCTTATGTACAAATATGCCGATATCAACTGGTGTAACCAACAGACGTGTCACAGTGGAAGGCGACAATTGGACACCGTTCTCCAGGAGGTGTCAAACACCGCGTGAACCAATGGATAAAGTTATATAAACGCACGTGTTTTGAATCCTAGCTTGTCCCAAAATTAATCCGCGAATTCTTCAGGTCTCTAGTTATGATTAGAGCTTTGGAAATTTCGCAGATTCATTTGTCAACCAGCTAGACGCCAAAATCCTTAGTATGCTAGAGCCTGAACTAGTTGCTCGTTGGCTGATGCCAAAACTTTGCCCCACGATAGCTAGCACGGGATTTGGTACTCTGTTTCTTGCAGTTCAGTTATTGGGTCGAATTCGTCCAAGGGCGTGGCTTACGAACTGCGACTCAATTGGAAAAGGGGTCAATTGTACACGCATTTGAAGTATAGCTTGTCCTCAAATTAATTCGCGGAATTTCCGGGTCTCTTGTTATGAAAGACTGAAAAATACCAGAGTAAAAATACTGACTGTGCCAATATCAACAGCCATTGTTGAAAAGTCATTTTAGAGCTATAAACAAAATAATGACTTCACTAAGAAACAGGCTAGGAGATGATTTATTGAAAAATTCGTTACATTTCATTTATAAAATGAAAGTTTGCTGTGCGTACGGTTATTGTTCACATCACTTCTACTAAACTATGAGATTATTGTTCTAAGTTATGGAGGGGAAGGGTGGTTTTCAAATTCCGTGTTGGGGAGGGGGAGTAATACTCCCCTGGCTTGCCCATTCACCAAATATGAGGTAGGTTGCTTATTCGTCTTCTGCGCGTGTACCCCAAAGCAACACAACTGTCAAAGTCACATGGTCAACAATGATGAATGTGTTTCTATATATCTTCATCTTTAAATGGCAAGCACTGTTATATTAATAAAATACTTTTACCAATTTTAATTTAATCAAACTGCATTACAAATCGGTTAGAGGACGTACGAAAAATATCTCAAAGCACTTATTTACCAAACAGTATTCTAATCTCAAATCCAATCCACGCTGTTTTTGCTAGTCGCGTTGGCAGAAAAGCTGTTCAATGTTGGGACAGCGAGATCGGTCTACCTCATCTTTAGTATACGGGCTAGTCACAGTGACCTGTATACAGGGATAGGAACATTTCGCGAATTCATTCCAGGACAAGATAGACGTCCAACACATGTACACTGAAGTCATCTTTGCAAATGGCTCACAGTTCATTAACAGAGAACTGAACAATTCGNAGACGTCCAACACATGTACACTGAAGTCATCTTTGCAAATGGCTCACAGTTCATTAACAGAGAACTGAACAATTCGCGGATTTTTTTTAGGACAAGCTAGAATTCAAAACACATGCGTTTATATAACTTAATTCATTGACCCACGCCGTATTTGACACTTCCTGTAGAATGCTGGTCCAATCGTCGCCTTCCACTGTGACAGCAAGCAACCGATGTGCAGTTGATGTCGGCATATTTTTTACATAAGACTGTAGAGTCTGGCTTGCAGGTCATTGAACTCGCGATTTTTTCCGGTCTCTATTCATTAAGCATGCCCTGGACGACTCCGAGCCAATAGCAGACTTGCAAGGAAACCAGTAGCGAGTGAAATACTGCAAGACGTGGAATAACATTGGCTGAGCTCTGGGACAGCAGCCAATGAACAAACACCTGTGGCTCGAGTGTACACAGGACTGCGGAGTCTAGCCGACAGGTCATTGAACTCGCGAAATGTTCCTATCCCTACCTAAATATGAGGCGCTTCACAGTAAGTGTTTTAATGGTATTCAGTGTATACAGCAGGGTGCAGTGTCCAATAAGCCAATGAGACCAGTCTTTCGTGTGTGACGCATATCCTCCGTCGTTCAGACTTCATCCTCGCAGTCTCGTAAATAGCTACTGCCAATAACAACAAACACAAACATACTTTGTGGGTCAAGATATATAACTGGTCGTTATAATGATACTAGTTCACTTCCGAACAAAAATTGAGTTCTTCGGGACAGCTAAAATTATACATTCATCTGTAATTGGAAGTGTTGAGATTGCCAATAACTAGGGTCAGTGACTTTTCGAGTAACAATCGGAGCACACAGTAGATTTCAATGCTATGTACACACACCTCAGATGTTGTTATACCTCCATTGGCTGCTGGTGCCGAGTCCGTCTTTGACCAAGCCACTCAGGACTAAGTAACTCAGACTCTGAACCTTCGTGATTCGTGCGCAAACGGTTAACATGGGTCAGAACATTTTTTAGCCAATCGAAGAAGCTGGACGACCTTACAGTGCTTTGGACTGTATCATGTCTCGAAATCTTTTCGCGAAATATCACAACCTCTACCAATAACCAATCACTAAGCCAACAGCTTTGGTTTGACATCACACTTCACAATAATGGCATTGGTCAAACCTAAGGCTTCGAGGGTGTTTTGTGACTATTTACTGTTGTGCACAATGTAAATCATAATTTTTTTGACTTTGAAACACGCGCTACATGTTTATGCAACCATTACCAAAAGAGTTAATATATTGTTTAGAAATAATACTCTCAAAATGTATTTGGGGTTATTTCGGACTTGAAACAAATCGTGATACCCCTTAACCTATTAAAGTTGACATTAATTTTTTTTCTGTTCAGGTGCTGCGAAAGAGGAAATTTATGGCGTGGAAAATACTTACGATTTTTTTATAACAACTGACACTTTAGAACATACGGAAAGGGTCTTTCGGTAAAACCACGGGACGATAAGTAACTACTTATAAAGTAGCTGGTCTGTCAGCAGCGACCAATGGCTAGAGACCTTCAAAATTCGCGTTATTATTTAGCAGCAGACTCGACTTCAAGTTAATTTGTATTCCACCAACTTCAGCCATAGGCCGGTAGTATGTCTGGCACGCCTATAGGTAGAGACCTGAAAAATTCGCGGATCAATTTCGGAACAAGCTAGAATTCGAAACACGTGTGTTAATAAAACTTCAGCCATTGGTCCACACGGTGTTTGACACCTCCTGAAGAAGGCTGGCCCAATCGTCACCTTCTACTGTGACAGCAGACAACTGATGTGCAGTTGATATCGGCAAGTTTGTGCATAAGACTGGAGAGTCTAGCCTACAGGTCATTGAACACGCGAATTTTTCTGGTCTCTACTTATAGGGGATCTTGAGCCAATAACGTAACTTCAGCGGTGGACTGGACAACCGTCTTTAACGAAGTCAAACAGGTGGATATCCCCTCTTAAAGATTAGAGGCCAATAAAACCACTGACTGTGCTCACGTATGTATAAGGCAGTGGAGTTTATCCTGTCACCGAACGATAATGCGAATTTTGCAGGTCTCTACCAATGGCGTTCCCAAGTAAAGGCGCTGTCTTTATAGGTGCTAGCTTCTGACCTTGAACAGCAACGACCATGATTTCGTATTATCTGCATCGTGTCAGATGTGAACGAGCATGCTCGGGATGATATGTTAAGTGGTTAAAAACCATTGCTCTTCCCCCAGGACTAAATCAAAGGAACGACGAGAAATGGCATGAGTTAATTGCCACGTTACGAGACCAGCGATTACGTTTAGAATTTGTTTTCGTTCCCGTTTATCGAGTTAAGAGGAGCGAAAATGTTTCCGGCGGACTGTAACTGTTTTGTTCGGCGCCGTTACGCGGCGACACGAGTCGTCAAAAGGCCCCGAACGATCGGCGACAAAGGCCCGCTGGTAATGGCCAATCAGACCTCCCTTGTGACTCGCACGCAGCCAATCGCCATCAAACAACGCCCCCTGGTCTTTATGGCGACACCACAGCGACCCTGGCGATCGTTATCGCAACTGCTCGTACACACACACACACACGCGCGCGCTCACTCACCAACACACGCTCGCGTAAACAAAACACGGTCGCTCTGCAGCACGTGCCGAATTAACGAAGGCAGAAACCGTAACGTCAAAAGTGGTCCAGTGTACGAAGAAACGTCCTTTCTGTCTGTGAGTTCGTTTTAAGTTTAAACATTACATGTTCTCATCAGACGTCACGAGACTTCGTAACTAAGCTGGAATTTTAAATAATAGAAATGTGTGTATGTGTGTGTGTGTGTGTGTGTGCCCGATGAAATTGGGATTAACCATTCATGTTAAAATAACTCTCAAATATTGGGCACTGATGCCTCGCTGTGTACAGTACTCGTCATACGTGTCACTCATATGCAACGTTCTCTCGATCGTGNAAGTTTAAACATTACATGTTCTCATCAGACGTCACGAGACTTCGTAACTAAGCTGGAATTTTAAATAATAGAAATGCGTGTGTGTGTGTGTGTGTGTGCCCGATGAAATTGGGATTAACCATTCATGTTAAAATAACTCTCAAGTATTGGGCACTGATGCCTCGCTGTGTACAGTACTCGTCATACGTGTCACTCATATGCAACGTTCTCTCGATCGTGNGTATTGGGCACTGATGCCTCGCTGTGTACAGTACTCGTCATACGTGTCACTCATATGCAACGTTCTCTCGATCGTGAACACAGTAACTGAACGATTTAATTTGTTACACCCGTTCAGGGTGGCATGTGATCAGGTCTTTGCTTCTTTGCAGGTATACGCTGTTCACGGTAAAGTGAGCACTTTTGAAGCCCTAGTTACTTTTTCCTTTCAACCATTTTGTATCCTGTAGCCACCTTTTTAAATAAATATTGCTATTTAAGTAATAAACACAGTGTGTATATTCCACGGCACTCGGAAGTTAACACATAAGAATAAAATATAATACATTTATTGACTATTATCCAAAATGAGACGGTTTTCAAAAGTACTCACTTTAATGTGAATAGCCTATACAATCACCGATCTCGCTGGATGCGCACAACCAATCTCCGTGTACCAACATTGAACTGCTTTTCTGCCATGACGACTAGCAAAAACGGCGTGGATTGGATTTGAAGATTAGAAAAACACTGTTTAGTAAATAAGTGCTTTGAGATATTTTTATACTTCCTGTAATCAATTTGTAATGCAGTTTGGTTAAACACACACTTGTAAAAGTATTTTATTAATATAACAGTGCTTTTTCATTAATAAATTCCGTTCAACACTGTTGACCATGTGACTCTGACCGTGATGTTCCTTTGGGGTAGGTCAATGTTGGGGTAATGCGTAGAAGACGAATAAGCGGTCTACCTCATCTTTAGTCTATGGCTCAGAGTTCACGTGAGCGTGACTAATAAACTATGATCAAATTGCAAACATAATATAACAATACATGAGCTTTGAAGTCTAGCTTATCATAAAATGAATTAGAAAAATTTTCTAGCCCCTAAACGTTATATAATCGCCTGTTTGATGTTGCTTTTGGATATATCTACATTCCAGTTTCATCTCTGACGGGCAGGGCACAAGTGAATGTAATTGTCCCATTAGTGTTGCACATGTTCTGGTTCTACCTATAACGAAAACTAGAATTAGTGTGTGTAAGGCAAAATTAAAAAATAAAACGCATACTATTATAACACTTGAACACAGAAATTAATGTGTAACCGAACGGGTTAATATCTTAGGGCCTACTGCTGCAACAGCCAATAAACCAACACCAGAAACCCGAACATATATGTGACTCTGGAGTTCAGCCTGCATAACGCTAACTTCAGTAGTAGTCAGTCTAATGTTTCGGTAGATAAGGTTTATCAACCTGAAATATTTACAGGGCCATCATTTTGAAATTCGCTGTTTTAAATCACGTAAGGTTACATAACCTACCGTAATGCTATTTGTGTGAAAAATTTAGTTGAAATTAGTTGCTTGGTTCCCGCTATATGGCATAAAAGCTTTATTTCCTCATTTGGCGTTATCACACAATAATGCCTTNAATTAGTTGCTTGGTTCCCGCTATATGGCATAAAAGCTTTATTTCCTCATTTGGCGTTATCACACAATAATGCCTTAAAAAAACGAGGCTCTGTATTCTCATATATGACGCTTCTAACAGGTAATAACAGCACATCAAAATTGGATGAATTTGGTTACATTGTGTTATATATATATTTTTTAAATTAATTTATCTTAATTATGTATATGGCCGCTATTTTGAAAATAATTTTCTCACCGCACAAATTAAGTAAGTATNAATTAGTTGCTTGGTTCCCGCTATATGGCATAAAAGCTTTATTTCCTCATTTGGCGTTATCACACAATAATGCCTTTAAAAAACGAGGCTCTGTATTCTCATATATGACGCTTCTAACAGGTAATAACAGCACATCAAAATTGGATGAATTTGGTTACATTGTGTTATATATATATTTTTTTAATTAATTTATCTTAATTATGTATATGGCCGCTATTTTGAAAATAATTTTCTCACCGCACAAATTAAGTAAGTATACATGGCCTACTGTAGCACTTCTTGTGTGAAAAACATAATGGGAATTACGTTTATTGGTTCTCGAAATATGGCACAAATGTTCCATTTCCTCTCCTGGCACTTTATACTTTAAGCATACCAAGTTTTGTGGTATTTGGTCAGGCGATATGTAGAGACCTGAGAAATTCGCTGGTTCGATGACCTGTAGGCTATACTCCATTGTCGTATGTAAAATTGTGCAAATATCACTGTTCATTGGTTGCTTGTTTTATTAGCGGAAGGCGGTGATTTGGTTTGCATTTTATTGTGTGTTTATTATTGGCTCAGAGTTGTCGAGGAGGTGTAAACTAACGGATATACCAATAGCATAAGCAATACAAACGTGCGAGGTTTTGAATTCTAGCTTGTCCCGAAATGAAACCGCGAATTTTTCAGGTCTCTAGAGATATGGTATAGCAAATGAACCTAAATATTCATATGGCCACCTTTTTTGTATAAGTTTACACTCTATTTAAATCACATATATTATCATGAACTACTCTAGTATTACTAAAATGCAAAATTTTGGCGGAAAAATGTTAAATAGTTTCCGTGATACAATGTAAAAACTTACTTTTTCATGTAGTGCTATTTTACAAAATGTCGGGCCAATAACTATATCCCTCTCAAAGTTCAAGGACTTTATAATGCACTGTCAAAATATCAAATTTTGTTTCAATCGTATGAATGGTTCCAGATATATGATAAAACCATAAATCTTAACATAGCCTCCATTTTGAAAATTAGTATTTGGCATGGTCGAAAACTAAGTGGTATTTACTTTATTATGTGCAACGATTTATATCTTCACAGGTTCAAAATATATTAGGGGAACATACATCCAGACATATATTTGCATGATTTCATGTCTATCTTTACAAGAAAAGTAAGATACAAGTCCACGTTAACTTTAATAATAAGAAAAATTCATTAAAGTATTCTGTCCGGAACATGTGGCATAATTAATTTCTCACTCTTCGTAAACTATGCTATTCGAAACTCATTTAGGCTTTTCATTTTGTTGATGTTAAACAGCATATTGTTGTGGGTTCGATTGCATATATTGTGTATTATTACTTTATAGCGAAATTGAAAAAAACAACAACCGAAACAAACTTTCCGAATTTAATAGAGGAACTGCTGGTGCTCCTCTCGTGTTACAGAAACGCATAAAGCTTCCTCTGGTTCGGACGGCTATTTTATCGCTCCTAAGAGGACGATTGAGACCGCTGCGGACACAACGCCGGGAAATGTAACGGCGGGAGAGGACATATTTTCATTTTCCACTCCGCGGCCGGCCCAATAACCCGCATTCACACAAGAGCACGACAAACACTCTGCTACATTGGCCTTATGTCGTCCTCCTCAAACAAGCATAGAGATGCCGCCGCAAAGATCCCCTTATTATCCAATTGTAAAATTGTAAATTGTAAATTTCAATATTTTAATTTAAATTAATAAATTGTAAATATTTGAAGTCAGAAATACAAGGGAGCCCTTTTAGACCCGATTTAGTTTATGTTTTCAGCTGTTGCAAATAAAACATTTTTTTTGATGCGTTCTGTACTTTAAGCCAACACGTCGATTTTTGGGCACTGATCCTCGCAGTGTGTGATACCGATCCAAATTAATAGTCACTGTTTTGAAGTTTAGCTTCCTCTCCTTGGGATCGTTTGAAAATTGCTCGGAATTTTATGATCACGCGGTTTACATTTTATAAGCTATTCGCGGTTATTTGAGTACTTTCGATGTCAACATTTGAAAAATGCCACTTGTTCTACCTGCGTGTATTTGTATGGGCGCACAGACTAGCAAGCGCGCAGTTAAGTNGTTATTTGAGTACTTTCGATGTCAACATTTGAAAAATGCCACTTGTTCTACCTGCGTGTATTTGTATGGGCGCACAGTTAAGGNTATTTGTATGGGCGCACAGACTAGCAAGCGCACAGTTAAGTTGGTAACGACGGAGTGAAAGTAGTCTCAACTTTGAATTGAAAGTATTACGTAAACGTTCGTGAGTACTGGAATTATTTATTTCGTTTTGTTTTTATTTTAATGCGTGTACAAGTTTAAGAATTAACAAATTTGTAAAACATTTACTTGTCTAAGAACTTTAAACATTCGCTTGGCTGTCGCATGAATAAAATTGCGGAGGCCAATGCCAATGTTAATTTTACATACGGCGGAAGAATACCCTACGGCACTGTGTATTGTTACGTAATACATTTTATTTAAGAACAACACACAAACTGCACACGACCTAATACACGAACATCACCATTAGTACCAACCAACATTCTAAATACCCAAATCGCATCTCCTAGCTCAAACTTAAGCCTACGTCGAGAATACAAAACTGGAGACGGGGAAATAGAAATAACAGAATTAGAGGTAGCAACAAGTTCATTAATAGCAAACGTCTTCCAACATATAACGTCTCTTGAATCTGTTTGACTCAGATAATTAACACTAGTCACTGAACGGTTGTGAGGATGCCTGTAACAGCAAACCTCCAGAATACCAGATCCATTGTGTGCCGTCATTCCCTGGAGATCGAATCTGTACACAATGCCCAGTTTACCGTGTACAGCCTTTAATAAAATTTTAGCGCAAATATGTCCTTCCTTAAATTGTTCTACTTGATGTCCAGATATGTATTTAAACTAACACTGAAATATGATACAAATTGACNTCATTAATAGCAAACGTCTTCCAACATATAACGTCTCTTGAATCTGTTTGACTCAGATAATTAACACTAGTCACTGTACTGTTGTGAGGATGCCTGTAACAGCAAACCTCCAGAATACCAGATCCATCGTGTGCCGTCATTCCCTGGAGAGAGAATCTGTACACAATGCCCAGTTTACCGTGTACAGCCTTTAATAAAATTTAAGCGCAAATGTGTCCTTCCTTAAATTGTTCTACTTGATGTCCAGATATGTATTTAAACTAACACTGAAATATGATACAAATTGACATCGCCCACTATGAAGAGAAAAAAACTTGTGTACACTTTCATGGTGCGTGTATTCTCGCCCTTTAATTTTGTGGCCAATCCACAGTAATTTAATGGAAAAAAACGCACACGTCAAAAGCCAAATAATTGTCATAAATGTTGATGTGGTGCTTGGTTTGAGCTGGTGTCAGGCTTTTTTTTTAATGGCTGCATTATAAATTATTTAGAAAAGTTTGCCATATTAAATAATTTTGACAAAATTCAACTAAACTTAGTAAGCTGCTAATACTTATTAGAAACATCAGTTAAGCCTATACAGAATATGTGTTTAGACATTCTAATGCGATAGCGCCAGATGAGAAAACGAAGCTGTTATGCCGTATCTCGGGNGTGTCAGGCTTTTTTTTTAATGGCTGCATTATAAATTATTTAGAAAAGTTTGCCATATTAAATAATTTTGACAAAACTCAACTAAACTTAGTAAGCTGCCAATACTTATTAGAAACATCAGTTAAGCCTGTACAGAATATGTGTTTAGACATTCTAATGCGATAGCGCCAGATGAGAAAACGAAGCTGTTATGCCGTATCTCGGGAAACAATCAGCCTATGTATGCCAACTTCTGCACACAAATAGCGCTACAGCAGACAACGTAAGCTTACCTGATTTAAGTGACTCAGGAAATTGTAAATATTTGAAGTCAGAAATACAAGGGAACCCTTTCAGACCCGATTTAGTTTATGGTTTCAGCTGTTGCAAATAAAACATTTTTTTGATGCGTTCTGTACTTTAAGCCAACACATCGCACTGATCCTCCCAGTGTATGATACCGGCCGAAAATAACCTTCGAGTGCAGTGTGTGCACAATTGTAGACATTCCAGACAAGCTATCAAGTGAATCCTCGTTCTCCACCACTGCAGTAACACAAGTTATGCTATTCTATGTTTTTTCACTTACCGCTACCCCATCGATACAAAATGTATTATATTAATGTATTATTATTAGAGACCTGAAGAATTCGCGGATTCATTTTAGGACAAGATAGAAATCAAAACACATGCGTTTATATAACTTAATCCATTGGCCCACGCCGTATTTGACACTTCCTGGAGAATGCTGATCCAATCGTCGCCTTCCACTGTGACAGCAAGCAACCAATGTGCAGTTGATGTCAGCATATTTGTACATAAGACTGTAGAGTCTAGCTTGCAGGTCATTGAACTCGCGATTTTTTTCGGTCTCTAATTATTATACATTATTATAGTGGCGCTGCTGTTACTTAGGACTTGGGAGCTCTGCAAATGTTGGGCAACTTCTCTCCGGGAAAGGAAACGATTGGACGACGGTGGTACGGCAGGGGGGAGGGAGTGCCTGCAGATTGGTCTACACCTGGCTGCCAGCTGCCTGTGGTTGGTGCTTTGCAAGTCTTTCTGTCTCTCTCTTTCACTTGGGTAGGTGGAGTCAAGTCCTTCCATAAGCCGTCGCGACTATAATATTATTATATTTTTTTTTATATTATATGTAATACTATTATAACACTAATACACTATTAATAGAGCACGTTTGAAATATACCTGAAAAATATCACTCCTCCTAATTGCATATATTTACCATGCACACTGATTGGCATGCGCCCAACAAAGTTGGTAATATCGGAGTGAAAGTAGTTCCATGTCTCAACTATTTCTGTTTTTTTAATACATTCTAGTGTAAGAATAAGAAAACTTGTAAAATATTTATTTTAATAACAATTTTACTGTTTCACTTGAGCCTTGTACGAATACACCAAGGCGAACCGGGTTCAATCCCCGACCGAGCCACTCTCGGATTTTCGCAAGTGAGAATCGTGCCGGACGATACAGCTGGTCGGCGGATTTTCTCGAGGATTTCTCGTTTTCCCCGCCCTTGAACTCCGGCGCTGCTCCATTCTCATCTCGTTTCACCCTCATCGGCTCTCAAGACCTCGTTGTTAAGAGCCGCCCAAATCTCTCAACTCAACTAATAAAATGTTCAGGCATATGGCAATGTTAATTTTACGTATGGCGGAAGAAAACGCAGTGTGCATGCAAGTAAATCTTTAGTAAGGCTTTCAAAAGTACTCATTTTGCCATGAACAACCTATACAACTTATAGAATAATAGGCTGGCTGCCTGCTAATGGGCCGTTAAGTTGCCAGTGTTATAATCAAATGTCTTTTTCTTAACATGTGTGTTAAATAGAACTTAGATTTATATTTAATCGATATATTATAATATTTCATTTATAATTTATATTAATTAAACAGGGAGAAAGTATGTGTGTTGGTAATGCCTAGTAAGAAATAGTTCTTATACAAAATGTTATTACACTGAGTGCGCACGGATATAATCCGCTGTCCCATTGGTGTCATTTTCTAAACTATTTTAAGCTTTTTTTTTTTTGCATGATGCGGAGGAATATCTTGGACGTATAACTTTAGCAGGGCTTCGGAAAAGTGTGAAGTGACAGTGAGTGGCCTATATACGTTCTACGCGGACTTATCTTATGTGCAAGTTTGTAGTCGTTATCCGGACCTGAGGCTCCAACCAAATCTCTCTCATTTACGTTTATAAATGATTATAAAGTGTAGTACGTAGCAAAATGGTCTCGTGATGTTTTCGAGTATCTATCATTTTCGGGCGTCTTTTAATAGAGTAGTAATCTGCAGATGGGCATGACATTATTCTTGGTCAGATGCAGCCTAATTAAACTAGATATGGCTCTTTCCAGCAAAATGACAGGACGGGTCGTGTAGACTGAAACTCGTTTAGGCTGAGCTCTTCCCAAACTAGTCTTTACTCCGCATCTCTCCCCCTTTTTTCCCCCTCGCCCACCTCTTAGCTATGAACTTCCGCTGCCCGACCACTCAGCATTTCTGAACGTCTCCAGTTTATAGGTGTAGCCTTTTTTTTATATTTTTTTTTTTATTTTCCTTAAGCGCTAGGTTGCAAGTCTGGTTGAGTTCCCCAATGTTAAAGACTTTACTTGTTCTACAGCACTTCCTCCAAGAATAATTTCTTGTCTGGGACTTAGACTATCCACCAAATCTCTTAGGCTATATTTGGCGTGGAACTCATCTAACAAACACTGGCGTCGCAAATAAAACATGTCGTCCAGTTACTTTTGTCTCTTCAGTAGTATTTCTTTGTAAACAGCAGAAACTTCCTATCTCTAAATTTAACTAGCGTCTTCCTGAACATATTGATCCTGCGAACGCTTGGGAAAATATCAGTGACAGTCACCGAATTCAAATAATTTTACGAATGCAGCATGTGTAACACTTGTATTGCTTTAGACATATCTTTTGTTAAACACTTTTAAATGTTAATTTTGCTGGAACGGAAAAACATTCCTAATTTAATATTTTTATGAAATGCCTTTTAACTTATGTTATTTCATTAAAAAATTCAAAATTCATTTAGTTATTTTTTGTACAAAGATATGTTAACATCCCAACTTTATTCCAGTTTGTAACACTCTAATAACTTAACACAAATTAAAAATAATATATACATGTGAAGTTGAAAGAAATTTTCCTAAATTACCTTAATGCGTGTTTAGGAAATGTTATTTTACAAATTTCAGATAGCCACAGGTTATAAATACGCATAACTTTGCGTCTATTAGGCAGCTGAAAATTGCAGAAACGATTATTTAAGTGATTACACAAACATTTTTAAGGAACTCGCAACTTTTTTAAAATTTGTATTTTATAATTTCTGCAAGTGAGTTGTGTTCCTAAAAAGTAGGCGTGAATTTGACGTGTGAATTTTCAAACGCTGGAAAAACTATGGATATTTTATTTTATTCAAAATAAATTGCATCAAATACATCCTACGCGCTTATTGTTTGCGCGGAGAGTGGTACGAAAGTAAAATAATTAATTATTTACTTTAAAGATTGCTTTAACCACAGTGCGAGAACACTCGCACGAAAAATAGCAAAAAACATGCGTGCAATAAGAACATTATTAAATGTCAGGTTTGTTATTTATGATGCGTTGTGGAAACTATGCTTGGCCATCTTTAATATTTCAGCTCTATTGGGTTCAAATGGATTTGATAGACCAACGAAGATTTAACCCATTCAGACCCAGAGTACACAATTGTGTACATTACGCACGTGTAAGTAGTTTTTGGTCTGTACTGCACACTGTAAATATTAACAACCAATGATCTCTCCTGTAGGTAAATGATTCGGAAACCATCTTACTGGCATATGTCATTAATGGTTCATATAACTTTAGCCGAACATATAGCCCAAAGCTGATTGGCTATGACACCGAAGCACGAGTTGTGTCGACTTTAAGTCCAGCATGCATTACAAAATCTTTTGTTTGCAACACCTGAAGTCGTAAACTTAAGTGAGTCTGAAAGGATTGATTTCAGAGTCTTGAGTATTATTGGTTACGTCTGTATTAGTTCTCCTACCGACTGAGTACCAACATAGACACAGTTGAGGCATTTTGCAGATATTTTCTAAAGCTTTCATCTTGTCAGTAAATGTAAAATTCATTCATACGATTCTGCACTAAACATGGCCTGGAATAAACTGTTCACGGAAACCTCTGCTTAGGATGTACTTTTCTGCTGATTCTGTATCCTTTCGCCATGCGTAAAATGAACATTATCATAGCCCAATAAACAGAGATCTGAAAAATTCGCGAGTTCAATAACCTGCAGGCTAGACTCTGCAGTCTTATGTGCAAATATGCTGATGTCAACTGCGCATTGGTTGTCTACTGTCACAGTGGTAGGCGATAATTGGACACCGTTCTCCAGGAGGTGTCAAACACCGCGTGGACCAATGGTTAAAGTTATATAAACGTACGTGTTTTGAATCCTAGCTTGTTCCAAAATGAATCCGCGATTTTTTCAAGTCTCTACCAATAAAGTGTGAATGCGAAAGTGTTGGAATGTGTGTTAGTATTATAATAATCAGTGACACCCGAATTTCGGGAAAAGATTTCCGCACATGCTATATTTCGATTCCCCTACGGACGTGCCAGTAGTTTTCGTCTGCTTATTGGTAGGGGTAGTAAAATTTCGTGAAAAAATTTCAAGACAAGTTATATATCAAAACACCGTAGGGTCTTTTACCTATATTTATTCTCTGAGTTACTTTTTGGCGCGTGTTAACTGTCTGTACACGAATCACGTAGGAGCCGTGCCGATGTTACCGAATTCTGCGTGGCCCAGTCAGGAAACGCTTTCTCAAGCAGACGGCAACCAATGTCAATATACAAACTTCTGTTGGGTGCTTGTAGTATTGAAGTCTACCGTGTACTCA
>NQII01001390.1:192991-220877 GCA_002778355.1 Clitarchus hookeri | reverse complement strand
CTTATTGGCCGCGTGTCTTTGTGAGCAGACATTTTCTTACTTGGCTGGCCAATAAAAATTGAGTAACTGCTATCTTGTACGCCTAGGACACGCAGCGCCTAGATCATCCAATCAAGAAAGTGAAACTGAGCTAAAGTGTTGAGAAATACAACTGGTCGTGAAATATTTTCGTGAAATTCGGGTGTCCCCCCTTTACGTGCACAAAACCAACTCGAACTAAACTCAATTAATTCTGCACTCACAAATTTAAACGCCGCTCTTACGCCGAGTGTAGTCGTTCACGTCTGGCATGCCGCAGAATAGGTAAAATCTTGTTCGCTGCTGGGCAGGGTCAGAAGCTATCACAAGAGAAGACATCACCTTTCCCTCGGTAATGTTGTCGGTTGCTGCTGGCACACCAACTACTTTATAACTTGTTGATTTCTGTGCTGTGGATCTGCTCAAACCCTCAGTTGTTATAAGAAATTCGTAAGTACTTTCCCCGCAGTAAATTTCCTCTCTCTCAACAAATTAACGGAAAAATTAACGCGTTCTCTGGAAAGGAAACGGTCCTGTGTCTGATTGGCTACTGCGAAAGATCGCCTATTGGCTGGGGTGTGGGCTGGCGAGCTTGTTACCAGGCGCTCATTGGCGAACGGCGTTCAGACGTGTAGCCGGTCAGAGACGCCATTTTGAGCTGGAGTTCGCTGTGTATGCAGAGAGTGTGGATAGATTTGGGCTGCTCTTAACATCGAGGTCTTCAGAGCCGATGATGCCAAAACGAGGTGAGTATGGAGCAGCACCTGAATGAAAAAAGAGGGGAGTCGAGAACAGGATACTCCCGAGAAAACCCGCCGACCAGCGGCATAGTCCGGCATGATTTCCACGTGCGAAAATCCGGGGATTACCCCACCAGGAATCAAACCCGGTTCGCCTAGGTGGGAGGCGAGTAGTGTAACCACTACACCACCGCGGCCCCGTTCGCGGTATATGAAGCTATTTCGCATCTGCATTATCGTGTTCTCTATGGCAGGGCATATATTTCGAGGGTCGAGTTAAAAAGTGCTGACTTAACCTCGAACCAAGTTTAATACGGATCGGCGTGAAAAATATGCACGCTGCCTGCTGGTAAAGTAATTATCTTGTACGTAGCGTGCGACGAGTATCGCTGACTCACGGCCGAATAACAAGCTATTGTGTCTGGCGCTGCAGGAGCAGTGCTGTTAAAGATCAAGACAGAGATGGAGACTGCAAGCAGAAATCGATAAAGAGGAGGGCGTCCAAATGCCTCCGTTGCGTGAGGGAAATGGAAGTCAGCGCTCTGCGAGAGCGCGTGCGCCAGGAATGCCAACCTGCACGCACGAACTATCACGCGATCAGCGGCCGAAAATTCTAACATTATTTGAGTATAGTTTATTCTCACACACTGAAAAATTTTTTTACAAAATGTTCTGTACGGCAAAGAAACCCGTTTCTTGGAGGCTGTTTTTGTTTACAGTAAAATATAGTATTGCTTTAATTCAAAGAGAAGGTTATAGAAACATAGGTTTGGAGTTATAATTAGAGACCTGAAAAATTCGTGGTTTCATTTCGGGACAAGCTAGAATTCAAAACCTCGTGCGTTTGTATTGCTTACGCTATTGGTCTACCCGTTAGCTTACACCTCCTCGACAACTCTGAGCCAATAATAAACACACAATAAAATGCAAACCAAATCACCGCCTTCCACTAATAAAACAAGCAACCAATTAACAGTGATATTTGCATGATTTTATATACGACAATGGAGTATAGCCTACAGGTCCTCGAACTCGCGAATTTCTCAGGTCTCTAGTTATAATTTATTCGCGGTTTATTCACATTTTTTAAATCAAACCTTTGAGAAATTACCCATGTATGATGCGTTTGGTTGTATCTTATGTGTCACTACTGGGCCTTCAAAAGTGTTATAATTGCGTTGTTTATAGTTAAATATAAATTTCCTCATATTTTGTCTATAAAATATAATATTTAATTTTAAAAATAATATGAGTAAATACAAAGAGAAAAAATGTGTATTGGTATTGCCTAGTAAGAAATAGTTATTGTGGAAAATACATTGAGTGCAGGTGAATTCTGTGTGGTGTACCTTTGGTGTAATCTTGTATACTTCGTTAAGCTTTGTTTGCATGAGGCGGAGGAATATCCTGAATGTAGAACTATAGTAGGGCTTCAGAAAAGTTGGAAATAACCGTGAACAGCCTACAACTACCTGGCTCTTGCATGTTCAATATGTCTGACTGGGTCTGAGGTTTACTGTCGCTTCACGTCGATACAGGCGGACTAGATACCAGGTGCTGATTGGCTGGTGGCATCACACCACGTTGCAGGGGCACTGGGCTGTTTTGTCAGGGCTTTACAACTTCGTCTCTGCAAACGATATCTAGTATATCCCTTTTGTTTACGTTTGTTGAACGATTTTTATTGTAGTCAGAGATCCTACCATTTCACGTTATATTTTGTGAAATACTATAGGAGTCATAGAACTATATTCTAGCTTCGTGCGTGTCATTGGACCTCCGCTGGTCCGACACGCCGTGCAGGACTCAG
Source organism: Clitarchus hookeri (assembly GCA_002778355.1). Classification (NCBI taxonomy): domain Eukaryota; kingdom Metazoa; phylum Arthropoda; class Insecta; order Phasmatodea; family Phasmatidae; genus Clitarchus; species Clitarchus hookeri. The sequence continues at coordinate 218,309 of NQII01001390.1, read as the reverse complement.
AACCAATAGTAAACATGCATCGCTCTGGGAGCTTCACTCCGTTTGCCCGAGCCGAACAACGGGGCCAGGTTCTGACTGCAGCGGCGGCCGATGAGCAAATGAGATCTACCCTGAGTATGTATATGACTGAAGTCTAGCATGGTGTAGTTTCATAACGCGAAATGACGGGGTTTCTAACTATAGTACGCTGCGTAACGTGCGATTGTTGACAAGCGATAACCCACCCCTACCCAAATTTGTTTTCTAGGTCTAGTACACTCAGTGTGATGTCAGTACATATTTGTTTTTTGTTTGAATTTATTTACTAGATTACTGCTCAATCTCTTCATATTCCCCCTCCCCCCTCCTTATGTCTTATTTCCTATTTTGTTTTCATGTTATGTTTTACGCCCATTCTGAATGGTAACGACGGACGCGTGATTCTGCAGACACGCCATGCTGCAATCACCTCTCGCTGTTTTCTTTGTTTTAAATGTTTCTGTGGCATAGTTCCTTTTTATCAATTCCTGCATGAAGTATTTACAACACTATTTTATGTCTGGTCTTTTAAATGGCCACAATCTGTGTCCCCCCCCCCTTCCATTTCCCTCACAATTAATTGATTTTTAGTATTGCTCCAGCAATACTCCGTACGATGCTTTCATTGGCACGAACTACATAAGAACCATTCATGTCTGGAATTGCAACTCTTATTACTAGAGCAAGTAATTTTTCACGAAAAAAAATACGGGTATCCGGTAGACTTTGATACTCTAAGCACCCAACAGCAGCTTGTCTATTGTCATTGGTTGCTGTCTGCTTGAGAAGGCGTTTTCATATTTAACCGGGCCACTCAGAATTCAGCAAAATCGACACGCCTTCTACGTGATTCGTATGCAGACAGCTAACACGTGTAATTAAGTAATTCAGCCAATCAAGATATAGGTAAACGACAAAACCGTATTTTTAAGTATAACTTTTCTTGAAATCTTTTCGCGAAATTTCACTACCCCTACTTATTACTGCACTCGCACATTATTTTGTTTATAATTAATAGTTGTATAGTCCTCAAACAATCATATCTGTTCAATCAACAAAACTTCACTGTAAAGTAAATCTACTTTTACTGATATAGCGTTGGCTCACTAATAGATAGCCTGACAAAACAAATTGGTAAATCACATACCTAGAGACCTGAAAAATTTGCGAGTTCAACGACCTGTAGGATATACTCTATTTTCGTATGCAAAATCATGCAGATATCACTGTTCATTGGTTGCTTGTTGTATTAGCGGAAGACGGTGATTCGGTCTGCATTATAATGTGTATTTATTATAGGCTCAGAGTTGTCCAGGGGGTGTAATTTAACGGGTAGACCAATAGCATTAGCAATACAAACGTACGGGGTTTTGAATTCTAGCTTGTCTCTACACATACCCAATGCAAACACAGGCAAATTATACTCGCGCGCCCTTGCTGAAGTTTGAGTGTAAACTTCACGTGCTATGGTTTGGTTTGACGTTATAGGACACAGAAGAAATGGCGTGCTGGTATCTTTGACGCTCATTCGCTGCACTGGAAAAAAAATAGTTTGTGGCGGCCACAATATGTTTCGTTGGTATTCACCCTGCCAAATTCTTTTGTGGTAGACAAAAATGTTTTCAGTTGTCACCCCTAAATTTTTGCGGCCGTTTAAAATGTATTTCGTGGTGGCTACGAACCGGGTTCAATCCCCGGCCGGGTCACCGGATTTTCACAAGTGTAAATCGTGCCGGACAATGCCGTTCGCCAGCGGGTTTTCTCGAGGATCTTCCGTTTCCCCCGCCCTTGCATTCCGGCGTTGCTCCATTCTCATCTCATTTCACCCTCGTCGGCTTTCAAGACCTCACTGTTAAGAGCCGCCCAAACCTCTCTATTCAACGGTCATAAAGTAGGTTTGTCGGTAATGCCTAGTAAAAAATAGTACTTATGTAAAATGTTATTACACTGAGTGCGAAATAATTCGGTGCGTTGTCCCTTTGGTGTAATTTTCTAGAATCGGTTAAGCTTTGTTTGTGTGAGGCGGAGGAATATCCTGGAAGTGGAACTTTACCATGGCTTCAGAAAAGTTGGAAGTAACGGTGAATGGACTATAATTAACTTGCCAGGCGACAATCCAGACAACAATAATACTTTCGCAGAAGCAGTAGCCAATCAGACGAAACTCCCACTTGCAGAGGCTCGCTCAGCATATCACGCTGAAAAAAAAAAAATACTTCATGGTGGCCACGAAACTTTTTGTTGGTACTCACCCTGCCAAATAATTTTTTTTTTGTGAACACAATTATATTTACAGTTACATCACATTGACTGCACGTTATAAATTTTCGTGGGAAAACTTGAATTTCAAATACACTGCAACGCAGTTCGAGCTCTAGGTAGGCGAGAGGGAGCCTAAGTATTATGTGGCGGAGCGAACATTTCAATTTATTCTCCCAGCATTCCTTGTAATCGTAGCATTATCGCACTGCTGCGTTTTCGCCCTCCGTTTGACGCTTCTTCCGTTAAAACTTTTTATACGACACATTTCGTCCGGAGTTTATTTCTACAATACCGCTATAAAGCTTTAGGGGCTTTCTTTTCGAGAGCAGAAGTTTGTAACGGGGAGCACTTCCAGTTCCTCGGGGTGATTTCGAAATCTTCGCGAGAACAAGAACGGAAGAACTGTGAATCACTGCGTCACTTTGGTTTCTCGGGAGCTATCCAAATCCTCCCCCGAACTTTCTTCCGCGAAGTTCTGTTTTCGTCAGTTTACTTGGACATCGGATGTAAGACTTAAAAAAAAAAGTTTCGTTTTAGTACTTTTTGCAACTGCCTCGTCTAAGCACCTGGATTTTCTCTTCCAGTTTACCAAGGGGGAAAAAAAGCATATTGGGCGACAGTTCAGTAGTGCGTTAACACAATCCAGAGTCGTTATGCCAACGGAGTATTTTCTCGGAGGAAAACACGGGGAAAATAATTATATTTAGAACTTTCTGAGTTTCAGTAATGTCTAGGGACCGTATAATTGTGTGCTACGGTGACTTCACAGAAATGTTCTTTTGTTTCATTTACGTGATTGGAGCGCCGTTAATTTTGCGCGCTGAGGAATAACTTTTAAGTAGAGACGTGTGTAAATCTGCACCGAGCTCAAAAGTGTTAAAGCTAAAACTTGCAGCACATCTTATTCTTTATAACTACTCCATTAAATGAGAGAGTCTCCACGAAAACGTCTCACAGAAGCGAGATTTAGACTGAAAAACAACACGCCATTTCAGTGTATTGCGCGTAGAGGCGATGAGGCAATGTGATATGCGTGCCTGAGTCGCCCTTGGCGCCTTGGCGCTGCTAGACTTCGGACGCGCAAAACACTCCCATCCGGGGGACGCTTTTGAAAGAGCATTGTCAAGTTACGCCATTACTTCCCCTTCCCCTCTCTCCCGTAGCATCACTTCTCTATTTACGTTGGCTCGTGAAGGCGACTGTGCATTCCAGCCACATATCTAGGTCACCCTTACCATAATATTTTACGCGCAAAGTCACGCCTTACAATTTCTGGGTCTCTGTGTTCTTTTTAGGTATAGGTAGGGACACCCGAATTTGGCGAAATATATTTCAGCACACGTCAGATTTCAATACCTTACGGGCGTACCAGCAGTTTCCCTTTGCTTATTGGCGGCGTACCTTTGTAGGAAGATAGTTTCCTGTTTGACTCGCCAATCAGAATTAGGTAACTTCAATACCGCACGTCTGTGATTCGTGCGAAGATTTATAAGACGCGTAACACGCAAACCATTCAATCATTCAAGTAATTTTGAGCTACAATTTTTACGAAATGCAACTGGTCGTGATAGGCTGCTCGCAGATGATTGAAAAGTTACGAAAGCCCTGCTTGGGATTTTGCAACGTTGCAGCGTACCGAATCACTTTATGCATGCGTCGATCGATGGTAAATAGTAATGGCGTGTGGGGAGTGCACCCAGGGCGAGACAACACCCTCCGAGTGACGGTCTTTCCAGCTGGGACCCGTAGGTGGCCGTCATTCCCGGGCATGACAGAAATGAGACCCTAGAATGGAGCGGCGCTCTCGAGAGTACCCCGAGAAAACCCGCCGGCAAGCGGCATCGTCCAGCACGATTCCCACATGCTAAAATCCGGGAGTGAGCCCGCCGGGGATCGAACCCGGATCGCCGTGGTTGGAGGCGAGCGCCCTGGCCACTACGCCACCGCTGCTCCATTCGATCGGTGGTAAATATGATATTGTAAAAAAAAAATTTCGAGAGTTTATTCTAAGACAAGCAAGACTTCAAAAACATGTGTATTTGTGCTATGTTTGTAAGTGGATCACATGTTTATTATACACGTCCTGGTGAGCTCTGAGCCAATAACACACCTGCAAGGAGAGGAGCACCGACCCGCGTGCCACCTGGTGCGAGGTAGAACCGGCTACGCACTGCGGCAGCAGCCAATCAACCCGAAGTGAGGCTCGAAAATACACAGCGCAGCGGTGTCTAGCATACAGGTCGTTTAAAACATGGAATTTTCCTGCCCCTAGTGTTAATTAGGGAACCCCGATTTTCGCGAAAATAGCTCCACGCAGGTTGTGTTTCAACATCCTACATCCGCACCCACCGTTTTCTTTCGGTTACTAGCGACGTGTATTTGTTAGAGTAAGAGATTTGGGGGGGGGGGGATTGTGGTATTGAACTGGGCCAAGCAGAGACAGAGTACTCCAGTACGAACGTCTGCGATTCGCGGTCAGGCACCTAATGCGCGTGCGCGTAGAAGTTGAAAACCATTGAATAGCGACGTTTGATCCGTGTTAGCTCTTAGAGAGTTATACGTAGTCAGTGACTTCAATACTATATACACACCTCAGCTGTTGTTATGCCTCCATTGGCTGCTGGTGCCATGTCCGTCTTTGACCAAGCCACTAAGTAACTCCGACACTGAACCTTCGTGATTCGTGCGCAAGCGGTTAACACGGGCCAGAACATTTTTTAGCCAATCAAAGAAGTTGGACGATCCTACAGTGCTTTCGACTGTATCTTGTCTCGAAATCTTTTCGCGAAATATCACTGCCCCTAGTTACACGCGTACATACTCGGGGCTACGCTTACGTAAAAACTTCTTTGCTCTTGAAAACAAAACTTGAATTTTTTAAATTTTTATTGTTTTGCTGGACTTTATTGGAAGCCATGTAAGAAATTACAACTAGTCGACGTTTCAATTCATGAATATACATATTTTGTGGCGGTGCTGGTACATCGTACATCCAGAATTAATATCATGGCAGGAAATTGTACGTCCTAACACGGGGATATATCGACGAGGGAGCTGAGGCTTACCATGTTGGTGACCCGTCAGACGTACGTCGTTGAGGACGTGGGTGCCGACGCGGGTGCGTGGCTTGGCAGGCGAGCGCAGACTGTCGGCGTGGAGGCTCGAGGCTGCCCCCACCCCTCATCAAGCTGATGCCCCTCTTCTACCAACATGTATGGATGGCGTCTAGCAGCCGTCTGACGCTACCTTCGACTTCATCAAGATTTGAATTTTACTGGACTCGAACCACAACGTAACCTTATAAAATGTTCCTCAACACCCTGGTCAACGTATTTTCCCGACTATAAAAGGGGTTGTCTTTCGTCTTGGGGAGGGGGGGGGAGAATAGATAGGGACCTCACGATGAGAACATTATAACTCAGAAGGCATATCCTGCCATGTTTCATGAGAACATATTATAGGGCATGTATAGGGAAAATTTTAAGATAAGTTTTTTTATATACTCTGTAATTTTGCAATTTTATAATATTTGGACTACGTTTGTATTGCTGTGGGAGCCCATTATTAAATGTAACTTCCTATAATTTTCGTAGCAAGCCTTATAATTTTAACATATTTTAAAGTCTGTTTGGCTGTTTGTATTTTAATAATACTTGTAATTTTGATATGGACAGTTTATAAAAAAATATATAAAAATAATAAGCCTGGAGATAAAAGACAAGAAAACTAACAGTAAGTTGAATTATTTCTCACAATTTTGGGGGTTATTTATCATGTATTCCAATTCTATCAGGGAATGGGATGTTCGCGAACAAATGACAATAAACACCAGTGTGGGGTAGATAAGTACAAATTAAGCATATTTCGTCGAGGAACCAATAGTCTAACGTCCATAGTTAACCTGCTAATGGCAGTGGCAATGTGCAGGGGTGGGTATGCAATCTTGTGTACGTGGCATTGTAACCAGCCAGTGCGTAGGTCTGCGTGTATGATAACACCGCTCAGTACCGCAGAGTCGCAGTCTCCGAGGTGCTACGTAACTACAGTTCCTGCAGGACGTGTTACCGGAATACTTGGAGGAAATTCCTTTAGATGCTCGTGAGGCGATGTGGTTTCAGCAGGACGGGGCCCCGCCTAACTTCACCATTGCGGTTCGCCGGGACCTCGACATGCACTTCCCGAATCGGTGGATAAGTAGGGGAGGCCCCATAGCATGGCCACCACGCTCACCTGACGTCACACCACCTGACTTCTGGCTGTGAGGCCACATCAAATCGATGGTGTATGCCACATCACTTGACACGAGGGATGGGCTCATTACGCCGGAAACCTTTGAGCATGTGCGCCGCAACATGCTTCAGCGCTGCACCGCCTGTGTGGCCGACGGTGGCAGATACTTTGAACAGACACTTTGAACAGAGACATCGAACAGACGCTCTGTCCCCTTGCCTTCAACCCAAATGTGTAAAGAAAGTGTAATTTCTTTTACACTGCTTGTAGATTAGTTATTGTGATTGCCTACCCACCCCTGCTCATTGCCGCTGCCATTGGCGGGTTAACAATGGACGTTAGATTATTGGTTCCTTGATGAAATATGCTCCATAGGTTCACAGTGGTGAGTCGGTGGTGTTGTGGAAGGAAAGTCCACGGAGGAACTTACCTTATGTCTTCAAGCAGCTCGCACTCGTGCTGGTTCTTGGAATGAAGCTTGCTGACTTGTTCCGCGTGCAGGTTCTTCAGGAACTTGGCGTAGGTGCTCTGCGAACAAGCAACATGGACCACGCCGTTGTATCACCCACAGACATCTTCCCGTCGAACATCAACAACACATTATCACAATTTCCTGTAGCCCTGCACAGCCGCTTCGCTACCAGTGCCAACATTTCTGGTGTGCTGCAAATTGATAACTAAGGACACCCGAATTTCGCGAAAAGATTTCCGCACATGCTAGATGTCAACACCCTACGGGCATACTAACAGTTTTCTCTTGCTTATTAGCAGCGTTTCTTTGTGAGAAGATCTTCTCCTACTTCACTGGCCAATCAGGATTAGGTAACTTCAATACTGTGCGTCTTTGATTCGCGGGCGGACACCTAAAGACGGATAACACGGAAACCATCCAATCACGAAAGTGGATCTGAGCGAAAGTGTTATGAGATACAAGTGATCGTGAAATCTTTTCGTGAAATTCTGATGACTCTATAACATGCGTGGTGAGAATTGTTAAAGATCCGAAAATCGTGTGAGTCCACCCCCAGGCGCTGTCGTTTGTTCATTGGCTGGTGCCTTCATGACGAACACACTATCTTGTGTGCTGTGCTACCTTGTACGTGGTTCGCTCTGTCTCTATCTGCATGTGTAGTGACCCAATCACACAAGATACCAGAAAGTAAACGATTTTAAAAGTATATCCTAGTGAAGCTTGAACTGTCGAAATTTCTGGGTCTCTGGGGTTTGTTCGGTGAAACTGTACAACTTACGACACGGATATTGATATTTCGCGAATTCATTTCGTAACAGGCTAGACTTCGCAGTCATGTGTATAATCTGATCAGTGTCAGTTGCTGCTACGAACGGAGCACTTTCTGTTTAATACTGAACATTATTTAGTAATTCCGGTCCAGAGTAATCCGGACGTGTCAAAAATGCTGTAATACACTTAAAAGCGTAACACTAGTATATGTAAGTGAAATCAACCTATGTACGAATATGAATTCTCGAGATATCAGGAAATTAATGTATAACATTCCCTTCACTCTTAGAACCAACGAAAACCTTCCATGGAGTTGAGTAGTACTGGTCATAAACCATAATAAAAAATTTTTAACAGTTTAAGCATAACATTAACCAATTTGGGCACTCATTAGACAACTTTGTAATTTTATGACGGTTATCTGCAGCTTACAGAAGAAGCCAATAATTTGATGAAGTTGCAACATATACGTGTTTGCAACATCTACTATATGACGCGCCTAGCAGCCACTTGTTACAAACACTGGCACTGCAAGAATGAGTGCGTTCAAGAAGGTTGGGCGTTTCAATCGGAATTATGCCACGCACCTCTTAAAGTGGTACACCGTATCTAAGCGATTCGCGGACCACCAAATCGAAACACCGTGCCCACAAAATTCCTAAAATAAACTTACTTTTCTGTTGTCCTGCTTCAATCCTAGCTGTGTAAGTATCAGACATAATTAACATGCTACGGCAGTTTTTATTGCAGTTTCAACAGCACTAAAATCTGATTTTCGGATCAGACTTTATCAAAATATAGAAACAAAAGGAGAAAAGGATGAAGCCGCTGAAACAGGGGAAGATGCCGGTGCTTCATCTTCTAAATCTGTGACGCCATCGTGTCGAAAAATTAAAACAAAATCCGCAAGAGCTTGTAAGAATAAATCAAGCCCAATGGTGAAAGAAGCGTGCGCTATCATGAAAGGGCTGCTCAGTGAAAAGAAGGACGAATTTGATATTTATGGTGAAAACGTCACCGTATCTCTGAAAAATCTGAACAAAAGAGCTGCTACCTATGCTTAATTTTATTTAAGTAAAATATCATTCAATGCCGAATCAGCTAGTTATTATTTCCCATCGACATCAGGGCCAAGTACACCATCTGGCTATTCGTCTGGCCAAGCATCGTAAACATCCAATAATTACAACTACCAATCGATAGAGACCTGAAAAATTCGCTGATTCATTTCGGGACAAGCTAGAATGCAAGACACGTGCGTTTATATAATTTCAACCATTGGTCCACACGGTGTTTGACGCCTCCTGGATAACGCTGGCCCAATCGTTGCCTTCCACTGTCGCAGCAGACAACCAATGTGCAGGTGATATTTGCATATTTGTCCACACGACTGTGCCGTCAAGCCTATAGGTCGTTGAACTCGCGAATTATTCAGGTCTCTACCAATAGAACAACAGTGGAACGCAAAGCACGCAGAGTAGCCGCCAGGTCAGCCTGCTGGCAACAGCTGAAGTACTCGACTCGTTCTGCAATGAAGTAAGTGGATCTGATTCCACTACAAGCCCTACTTCAGCACAACTGCTTGCCCAAACATCAACTCAATTGGACCAACGGCAACGTGGGACAGGAACAACCACTTTTCCCCTGCAAGTGAATACCGCTGCAAAGCAACAGACACCCAAGAAATACCTAGTTTAAATTAAAACCTGATGTTCATAAAACTGTTTTTTGTGTGTTTTAATACATTTTTTATCAATATGACAATAATTAAGACACCTGTTTTGTCAATAACACGCCCTTTTTACAATAACAATTACGTTAAAACACGTATATGTGTTGGCTTTCACTTACCCTTACATAGCATTGCAGGGCGTCTTATCAATGCATCACGCACTTCAGGTACTATAAGGCAGATGGTTGATTTTGACATTTTGAAAAGCACTGCCAAACATGCAAACGAGTCTCCAGTAGCAAAAAATTTCAACTTTACCGCTAATCTTTCTTTAGTTGGGATGGTAGCTCTAAATGAAGTATTTCTATTTTTAATTACCGGGCCAATCACTTGAAGTAAGCATTGAAAATCTTGGCTCGTCTTCCTAAGGAAATTTTTGAAACTGCCATCAGTTCTTAGTTCCCCTCGCTAACAGGTCCTGATCATCACGTTGGAAATATTCCAACAAGTCACTTCCACTGTACTTTATCCTCGCCTCCAATGTTGGCCGAACCCAACCGCCTTTTCTTCCGCCTATTTTCTTCTTCGCACACCACCACACAACAAGCAGTATTAATCAACGCATCCTCTCGGTTTCTAAGAACCATGACGACAAGATAAAATGGTAGAAGTTATAGACGTTATATAACACCAATTTAGAGTCAAACTAAAAAATCAACTGTAACGAAGGTAACAAATGTCGATTAACATGTTATACAACAGAACGTTATATATAACATGTTGATTAACAAATGTTACATTAATAAGTTACATAGTGTAAACGCAACTTAAAGAAAACGGTTATGACAGCAAAATCGGCTCTCAAGACCTCGAAGTTAAAGGCCGCCCAAATCTCTCCACTCAGTCATTAACAGCAAACCTATGTTACTGTAACCTTCTCCTTGAGTTGAAGCAATGTTGTGTTACTGTAAACAAAACAGCTACATATAAATGGTTTTATTTGCCGTAAAGAAAGATTGAAATATTTTTTTTTAGAGTGCACGATGTGTAACATTAACATTGCGATGGGCCTAATAACTTTATTCATGCGTCGGTCAATTGAACCTGTGAAAGTATTAGAAAAGTAAATATTTCACAAATTTGCAAATTATTTCGTTTATATGCTTTAAGAAGACCAGAAAACAAAATAAATAATTTCAGTATTCCAAAATGTTTTGGCCCTACCTAACACCTTTAAATCAACGTTAATACATGGAACTACTTTCTTTCCGTCGTTGCCAACTTTACTGGGCACGTGCCAGTCAGTGTTGCCGTTAAAGTATATGCAATAAGAAGCAGTGACATTACTATATATATAGCAATATAATATTATCTAATATTATATCTATTTAACTTAGATAATTTAATTTAAAATATCAGTTTGTGGATCTGAAAATGTAGATTTACTCTAGGTTATTCTTTAGCGTTATTCATTATGTAATATTTTATTTATTTATTTATTTATTATTAGTTAAATTTTTTTCTGGGTGTTTTGTTTATATTTAATGATTTCATTTATTTTGTTAAATATGGACTTTTTATAATTAATCGCACACAAATATTAATTACTTTATTATTTGATTGAATATCTTTAATCTTTATAGGTTTTGTTTGATGAGGGAACGCTACAATATATATATATATATATATATTTATATATATATATATATATTTATTTATTTATTTATTTATTTATTTATTTATTGTAGCGTTCCCTCATTTGCTTAGGAAAGAGTCAACTACAGCGACACTAAAAGGGTTCTATATTTGCAACTTGATAAGCGTGGTATTATTTACAGACGATGTATAAGTTGAAAACTTTTCATTTCAAGCTAAGAAGTTTACCAGAAATTTTTTTACACCGTCGATTTGAGCTAAAATGTTTGCAACTTCAACTAGACAAAAGTTCCTTTCCGCGGAAATCGAGCGTCCCTCCCAGTTACAAACAAGTGAAGCATTCGCCGTGTATCCCAAAATCCGCAGTGATGCGATCAAAAGTCCTCGGCCAATCATAGCCGCGAGACGCACTTGTCAGGCAACGGTTCAGTACAGGAATCGTTACACGTCTCGGCCACAGAGTAAGTGCGCGGAGAGATAGTGGCAACGCGGAAGAAGTTGACTCACAGGCTGCCCACAGCACATTTGAAAGCCTTGTTTGAGATCTACTTTTATCCTAAATTTGTATCCTTCCACCATACGTAAAATTTACTTTGCAATGGGCCTGTTCGCATTATTAATGCGCCGGTTAAGTGAAAAGCGAAAATGTTAAGAATATAAATGTGGTACTAATAGACCAATTCGTACTCTAATGTGTACAAATAAATAAAGCACAAACTTGATTTGCCACAAACTTAAACATAACACTCACAATACGACGTCAAGACTTGGAACTTCTTTACATAATTCGCCGCCAACTTAACTGNTAAACTTAAACATAACACTCACAATACGACGTCAAGACTTGGAACTTCTTTACATAATTCGCCGCCAACTTAACTGGGAGACAGCGTTCCAACACAGAGTACTTGAGAATATAGAGGCAAAGAGGTGGCGCGCATTACGAACTCCAACTACACACGCCAGCAATATGGTGGGACGTCGTTTCTCCAATCAGCTCCTGGAGACTAATTTGCCAGATGGCAGACCGACTAATATGGAATATTCCATAAAGTGCAATAGACAATCATGCTCAAGGCCCGGTTCCATAGCTTCACGAGGCCAGTGAGCGATCGAGTTCGCTTCCGTCAAAAGAACCGCCATGCCACTTCACTTCTGTACGCTTGCCTATTCTGTCGTTTCAACGTGTGCTGTAATACATAGGCTGTTCGGAAATTCAGTGCGCAAACTTCAGACATAGTTTCTTTGAACCAATAGTAACACAAAAGCCCTATATACAATTATATTTTATATCAAATAATTGTGTTCAAAGTTGCGGCGTACAACGACTGCAGAACAATGCGCGCTGCCTTGCATGTAGGACAAGTTGCATAGGTCGTAGGGGCGCGACACTAAATTGCTACACCGTCGCGCGCCTACTTCCTATGCAACTTGTCACANAAGTTGCATAGGTCGTAGGGGCGCGACACTAAATTGCTACACCGTCGCGCGCCTACTTCCTATGCAACTTGTCACACACGTTGTAGGCACTTTGAACACAATTATTTTATATAAAATTACGCTCCCGGATAAAAGCGTATAGGGCTTCTGTGTTACTATTGGTCAAAAGAAACTATGTCGGGAGTTTTGGCACTGAGTTTCTTCTATACATGCAGTTAACAAGCAGACATTTTTTTCATAGGTTCATTCCAAAAGTGTTTACCGTGGACAGGCTTTACTTGTTAGGTCTCGATGTACTGTGTGCTTTTTTTAAAATAATTATTTCAATAATTTGCTTTTGTATGTGAATACGGAGCTGTTTCCGCATAACGTCACTGGCCAGCAGCATGTAACGCCATTCGGCAATCAGCACCTGGTAATCTGCTCTCCAGACTGGCAGCCCAGCCAATAAGAAATCTTTCAGAGCGTNAGCCCAGCCAATAAGAAATCTTTCAGAGCGTCCAGTAGCCAATAAGACTCAAGGCCCGTCCCCAGAGCCTCGCGCAGTCAATCCGAGACCGGGTACGCCTACATAAAAGAACTACAAAGATTTCACGTCTTCGTTCGTCGATTCTCTGACGAAATGTCAAACCGAACGCGGTAACATGAAGTGATTAACATTCTTGTGAATTATCGAAAAAGTCCACCATCAATTTTTTTTATCTTTTTTTTTACAGCTGATCGGTTATGCTGACAAAATAAGCGCACGACAGTTCCTAGCGACGAAATATTTTCAAATTTAATATCAGGTGCATACTTTTTTCTTTATGATTTTTATACGTGGATTCGCTTTGTTTGCTTTACCGAACAGCTGGTTTATATAAACGAATATGCGGTCACAAGCACCTAAACGTGACCTGCAATCAAAATGAACAAACGTAAACCCACAACAGATGTGCGGTCACGTACCATAAACGAGTTTCCAGCAGGAATACACACAAGGCACGGACAATTTAAATAACACGTTACAAACCATGTTAGTGGATAATGAAATCTGACCAATAAAAAATACCTTACGCATACTAATAAATGTGTATTCCATCCACTTGATACAAACGCCCAACACGCAATGCCTAAATTTTCTACCGATGTTTGTAAAATATTTGCACTATATCGTGCTTGATTATCGTGGGTTAAAAAATAACACACTCAACGTTAAAGCAACATGTAGCTGATCTGACACAATTTTTCTGGTACGTGCAGATGTAGTTTCCGGTATAAGCGGGCGGCTGTTTCATGTCTGTATTTTTTTAANGACACAATTTTTCTGGTACGTGCAGATGTAGTTTCCGGTATAAGCGGGCGGCTGTTTCATGTCTGTATTTTTTTAATAATCTGTGCTCCTTTTTCACTCACTTGGTGAAGATACTGAGTGACCGTGCGTTCGCAAGTTATAGTCCATTCAAGGTTACTTCCAACTTTTCCGAAGCCCTGCCGAAGCTCTACTTCCAGGATATTCCTCCGCCCCGTGCAAACAAAGCTTAACCGAGTCTAGAAAATTACACCAAAGGGACAGCGCGCCGCATTCGTGCGCACTCAGTTTAATAATACATTGCACAAGAACTATTTACTGCCAGGCATTACCAACACACCTATTTTCTACCGGTTTTTATTCATTCAATTGACAAATACAATATTGTAATTTATAAATGAAATTAAGTAGAAGTATATTTTAATGAGAATGAGGTAGTTTTATGTTAACACAGGTGTGAAAAGCTTGTGATTGGTGACATATTTGGGAAACCACGAAGCGCGTCAATGGGGTGATTTTTTTCTAGGGTTTGATTCAAAAAGTGTGAATAAACCGCGAATAGACTGCATCACGTCAGTGTTCTTTCATCCTCGATATTAGTTTCTTGGGTGAAAACTCGGCGCCCTTCCTTGACACGCTGGCCTGAGAGACGGCGGCGGTGGTGCAAGTATTTGAATCTACCTCGCAATGTCACAGCTGCGGGAGTAACGAACAGCGCAGCAAAGCTTTTACGAGGTACTCGTGTCCCCTCTCGGTGCACTCGCGTAGTTTCGCGCGAATGTACTCGAGGCAGGATACACCCGCGGTAATAAAGACGCTCGCCGGGTGGGCGGGAGGAGGTGATTTACCGTCCTCGCTTTGTGACCAAAGTATCCGCCGGTTGTAATCCTCGGGGAATTCCGGGACCCGAGGGTTGGGTGTAGAAGGTGGGCTACTTAATCTTCAAACCCACTATTGTATTGTCTGACACGGTCGTTATAACTAAGGGACCCGGGAATTTCGCGGATTCATCAGAGGGCAAGGCTAAACTGCACTCGCGTGTACATGCGTGCTTGTTCTTCCATTTGACCGTGGTTTGTTGGACGCGCCTTGAATGACTTGCGGCCAATAACGAACCTGTTTGGAAAATAAGAACCCAATCCCATGCTACCTGGTCTATGGTTAAACTGGAGCAACAGCCAATGAACTACTAACTGACGTTCGAATGCACAAAGGATTTTGGAGTATACGCTCTAAACTTGAATCAGTGAGAATCCAGCCAAATCAGTGAAAACAGTGACAATTGAGCCAAATCAGTGAAAAAAGTGACAATTGAGCAACTGATAATCGGTGCCAGATAAATAATTAATATAGCGGTTGAATAAATGATTTATTTGTGATTTCCCACCGAATGTCAAGAATGTCGCTGCTATAAATCACTTGTTCCCAGTTAATTAGTTTGATTCGCCGCGGTCACCAGTGGTTTGTCAACTGACATTCAGTGAACGTTGTTTCACTGATTGATATCACTGATTCGTATTTAGAATGTAACTTGTTGCCGAATGAATACGCAAAATTTCCGGGTCTATAATCATAACCATTGACCCATTCGGACCTAATGTATGCAATCGTACATAC
Source organism: Clitarchus hookeri (assembly GCA_002778355.1). NCBI lineage: Eukaryota > Metazoa > Arthropoda > Insecta > Phasmatodea > Phasmatidae > Clitarchus > Clitarchus hookeri. Next base: position 202,880 of record NQII01001390.1, on the reverse strand, counting down.
ATTGCACTAGATGGTTATATCTGACCAGTACTAAACACAGCAAAGGCTCGGTATCCAATGATCTTCCCTGGGGGAGAACTGATTCGTAAACCGTTTTACGTTACGACCGATTCATATCACCGATCACCGAACCAAAGCATCGAACATTTCTTTTCGACACCTGAAACCCTAAATTGAAGCGGGTATGAAAGAAAATGTTTCAGTCAAGCGAAAGTTTGCATTATTTTGCGAGAATAGAAAACGTTGAACTAAAAAAAAAAATAACGCGCAGTAAAAACAGACCCGAATTGTGCGCAATGCAGGCAAAAGTAAAATTGCCTCATCGTCCAGGTGACGTGCAGGAAATACACGACATCGACTACAGCATAAAGGATACTGTGAAATCTACAATCTGGAAGATGACCACTTTTTACAGTCGCTATATATTGTAAAGCCTAATTACAATATATTTCGCAAACTCTACCACCCCCGGTTTGAACACAGATAATAAGTATCTCTTAACCCGCATTTCATATTTCGATCACAATCGAATTTAGACAAGTTCCCATTCAGTGAGTTTCTACTTTTATCTTTCGAACTGTGTTCACAGTTCCTGTTTTTTTTATTATTATTATTATTTCAGGTAATGTTGTTTTCTTAAATGACTTGAAAACTTTCAAAGATTTTGCAGAAAAAACCTGTAGCCCAAAATTCACCCAAAAATAAAGTATTCTAAAATGTATTATCAAAATTAATTTTCTATAACTTACCCTTTTTAAACTTTGAGAAATTACGTATTTGTCAGTTAAATGGCGTAACAAACATTAATGGTAAATACATTGTAGAGATTATTTTTGTACGTATCTTACTACCGTAACGCATTCCCATGCTCTATAATTATACATAATTATGTTACTCTTTCCCTAATGTGCAAATCTTTTACAGGAGTTGTGTTTCCAAATCTGTGTTTCTTTCGAAAGTGAAACACAACTCCAACGATTTAGAGGCTGGTGGGTTACCAGATTAAAACGCAAATGAATATTTATTAAAGTTAGGTTTAAGTTAAGTCTATTACCCATTCCCTAACAACCTTTCCGTTGCACTGCACAGAGGAAGTTTTAAAAAAAAAATAATAAGAACAGTACCCGCAGAGATACTATCCATCCTCCGTTTCTCAGCGGTTTATCATCCCAACTATTTACAACTATTTAATTAATTCTGGCAAACTTCCGTTTCGTGTATATCTTTACAAAGCATAGATATGAAGAACTTTTTTTTTCTTCCGGCTGCATTACAGTTGGCACCGCCGTTTGCGCACTGCCCTACTTTATGTCGTGCCAACATTTGAATGCGAGCACTGTGTCAGTCCTACAGGGTTGGCAACTCACGCGTAAAATTATCAGCTACTGCAGACAGCTCTCAGTATCGTCACACATTTGGTCGCTTCAAACTCCTAAATTACCTCTGTGCCACATTATTTTTAATTGTATTCTTACGCGAGGCACAATAGAGGAGTTTAATTAGTAGTTCATGAATTCGCAGAAGAACAGAGTCTACTGTTCGTAAGCAGTAATAAGTAGGGAAAAAAATTTTTTGCATATGAAATCGGTTACTAGACTAGTTTTAATTAATTTATGGAACGATTATAATTTAAATTTTACATCAAAAATTTTTATTCCATGTTTTTAGTTATTCACAGTAAAACAAATTTACGCTTTGCAAACAAGCCAAACACTGCATTTTTATAACACACTGAACTATAAAACACCTTATATATTTTTTATAGGTCCATGTCTGTAATTAATGTGATACTAATTGCTTGTTAAAATACAATTTTAGTTTTGCACGTTCTAAGGTGACAAGTTGTGACCTTTGCTCTTATTTCCTTCTATTACAAAAATTATCTTGACAACTGTTTCCCAAGGAACGTTTTGCAAATACATAAAAAAATATACATTGTGCATACAGAGTTATTTTGGCTTGTGCTAAGAAAGAGTACAAAACATTTCATGGAAAAATTATATACAAATTACGAAAGTCAAGTCACTCATTCTGTTGATGCCTTTCAGTATGCAATTTATCCGTTTTTCGAAGGGGAAAAGACCCGTTAATTGATCACTTCGGGAAGACTGGGACGCCTACAGCAGAGCGAACAACCACGACACTCGTGGTAATGAGAAGACCAGAACACAAAGGCACNGGAAGACTGGGACGCCTACAGCAGAGCGAACAACCACGACACTCGTGGTAATGAGAAGACCAGAACACAAAGGCACATTCATAAGGAACCTGGAATATAACACGTGTTGCCCAGTTTTAACTAAAGTATTCTACTACTTCAGTGAATCTATGCTGGGATTCCAAGGAAATCTTGGTGTTCGTGGAACAAATATGACGTGATCTGTTGCATCAGTTTTGACAAGCCGATTNTGGGATTCCAAGGAAATCTTGGTGTTCGTGGAACAAATATGACGTGATCTGTTGCATCAGTTTTGACAAGCCGATTAATAACATATCGTTAAAAACAAATAAAGCATTTGCATTCACGAAACTTCGTGCGAAACGAAGGGACCACCCCAGTTTTTCAAGTGACGTAATGTGACAACTAAATGTTTTGCAATTATCGAAGAGCTTTATTTAATTACTCATAATCCAGATACTCAGTGCTGATACTTAAATATTTTCCGTAAATTTAACAATATACTCATGTTTAAGCTTACCACTGCAAAAACACACGCTGGCCTTACAAATAACTTTAAACCAAAAACCTGTATCATATTTTTGTTTATTTTTCGTGCCATACTTGCAGCTGTGAGTTGTCGATATTATTCAGTTTCATCCCACATCTCTACGTATAAAATACAAGTCCTCACTTTCTCCTTCGCGAACTCACACATTGGCTCATTAACCCAAAGCCGAAATCGCTGGACCTACAAATACGATATTTTAGCGATGGCTACCCCATAGAATATAAGCAAATACTAAGAAGAGGTTGTCGATATTCAATTTTTATTGCGTGGAAAGGGGTCAAATATGTTTCCACGTAGTCCTTAATATCTCAAATCCAGTAAGATAACGCTGTTCTTTTCGTTTAAGAAAGCTGCCTATACAGAAAAAACTGCATAGCTTACTGAAATTCTATCAACAAGANAACGCTGTTCTTTTCGTTTAAGAAAGCTGCCTATACAGAAAAAACTGCATAGCTTACTGAAATTCTATCAACAAGATATGAAAAGGGATAAAATGTTTGTTTTTTTGCTCGCATCTAAAAACTAATTCCAGGATTTCTTAAACTGGAAATCCTAGTACCAGATAAGAGAACGACTAATCTGGTGTACGAAGAGTTCCTTTGANTTCTTAAACTGGAAATCCTAGTACCAGATAAGAGAACGACTAATCTGGTGTACGAAGAGTTCCTTTGATAAAAATATTAGGACATATTTCGTGTAGGTTTCACACGTCAGCGAAGCCACGGGCGGAAAGACAGTGCAAAACTAAAATCACTTAAATTGAGTGTTGCATTTTAGTAACACAGCAGATCTCGCAGACTTATGCACACTCCAACTGCTCGTTTGTTGACTGTCAACAAACAACTTTAATGGCAAACTAGTATTACTTTGGAATGAATTGCACACAATTAGGTTACTTTGCAGTTGTGTGTGTGTTTTTAGCAGTGTTACTACCAGGGTGGCTGAAATCAAATTGCAGTTGATTTGTAAACGCGATACAATTATACGAGATTTTGAAGTGTAACTTGTCGCAAACTTAACTCACAGAATTTACCATATCTAATGTAAGCTCTTCGGAAAGACTTTTTGTAGTCTTTTTTTTTTTTTCTAATATGAACCTTAAGATAGGCATACGCTTTCCGGTTATTTTATTGCTGCCACTCCAGAAGGNCTTTTTTTTTTTTCTAATATGAACCTTAAGATAGGCATACGCTTTCCGGTTATTTTATTGCTGCCACTCCAGAAGGCGAATGTAATTTATATACATATTTTTTTAATATACGAACAAGGATTTAAAAGTGAATTTTTTTAATGTAACAGTTTGTATTTATTAATATTATTTTTAAAAGTTCAAAAAATATGTTTAAACCATAAATTTGCCATAAAAAATTACTCCAGACTATATACGCCTATTACCGTTTTCATTTTATAAAGTTTCGTTACATTCATTCAAATATTTTTCGCTTTTGATAATTAGCACAACCAAATACACCTTCCTTCACGAATAACTGACAGTACCCTTACAAGTGAGAGTCATACATAATAAATATATACTGTACTTTCGCACTACTGTATTGCACGATTTATGATTTAATTTCTGATATTCTAAATTGCAAACTTTCTAACAATGTTTTGTGAATTGGAAAGATCAGATTTATTTAGGCGAAAATTAAAACATTATTCAGCTAAATTTTCGACGCTGGGATAAAAATAGATCATGCCCTTTCATCTACGGTCCCTTTTCTGTCCTATTTCGACATCCATACACGTTTCACTTATATTAGATCAATATGTTTCCAGACGTTACCGTGTGAAAATTCCATTATCTCCCATTTTAATAATACCTAACTGATATCTGCAATATACCAGAGGTCTTCCAAGTTGTATTTTCCTGGCATCTAACGTGCGTGTTCTTATCGTGAGAAAACAGACTTAGAATGCAATCGGTAATCTATTTTTAAAACTTGTGTATTACAAGCACCATGCGTCCCAATTTCGATTGGTTTTCAAGGCGGAAGTATAGAAATCTGTTGCTTATTCTTAAATGTCAAAACCATATTAAACAACGCGTGTAACTTCTGTAAAACTCTTCTTCTGCCCTTCCTGCTAGGATATATGTCTGCACCAATCGATTGACGCAGCGGACACATACTGGGGTGCGGAGAGGTGTGGAGACATTTGGGCGGGGTGTTGAGAGCCTATGAGGGTGAAGTGAGGTGAGTATGTAGCAGCGCTGGAATGCAAGGTCGGTGGAAACGGGAGATCCCCGAGAAAATTCACCGACCAGCTGCATCGTCTGGCACGATTCCCACCTGCGAAAATCCGGGAGCGACCCCGCTGGTAATCGAACCCGGTTCTACTAGGTGGGAGGCGAGTAGTCTGACTATTATACCACCGCGGCTCCATGACATACTGGGGTAGCTTTCGGGATGACCCGAATTCGATTACTGGTACGGCCATCCTGATTTAGATTTTCCACAGTTTTCTGTAATGTAGATGTGATCCAGGACTGACCACTTACCCTTTCATTGTTGTGTGAATAACTTGTTCGTCTCTAATGAAACCACTCTACAAGAGTCATTAAGTACAGCCTACTGACATGCCAATACGTCTACAAAAAGCATGACGATATATAGCACACGATTGGGTAGCTGCCCTTCAGAAAGTAGCGAATCCCACAGTGAGAAAAATCATTTAAAGCATTAAACAACAGTAGACATTACTACTGCAATTATTGGATAGGATAACACTGTAAAATTANGAAAAATCATTTAAAGCATTAAACAACAGTAGACATTACTACTGCAATTATTGGATAGGATAACACTGTAAAATTAAAAAATTATAAAATTATAAAATTACTATATAATAAAATGAAAATATATAATTAATTTTAAAAATATCTATACAATAAAATTGCAGTAAATAAAACATATTCTAATACTTTTTGTGTATCACACACTCAAAAAAGACCAAAACTAATTAAAACGGTGATACAATAACAATAACGCAGACCATACAGAATAGGAATTCTAAATTATTAGTTTGTTTGGCTAGAATTTTCTTTAGTATGCGTGACATACTCACAAAGTCGATATGGCAAAACAATTCACAGCTTCTGATAGACTGGTATGTCAAGTTACTTTAATTTTGGCACGCATGGGAGTACTTCGAAATGAACTAGGAAATTTCACAAGAAGACTATCGGAGCTCAACAAACCGTCATAGCCATAAACTAATTATGTATGTTGCTGAGGCATGAATTTAAGTAGGCCTTTTTGGATTCTCGGTAGTTTGGTTGTGGTGTGTACCGAACTGTTTCTGGGATGCACAGCATGATTTGATTTGATTTAATAGTTGTTTTATTGAACATAAACTGACACTGTACAGAAATTAATAAATACACATGAANTGGGAGTACTTCGAAATGAACTAGGAAATTTCACAAGAAGACTATCGGAGCTCAACAAACCGTCATAGCCATAAACTAATTATGTATGTTGCTGAGGCATGCATTTAAGTAGGCCTTTTTGGATTCTCGGTAGTTTGGTTGTGGTGTGTACCGAACTGTTTCTCGGATGCACAGCATGAATTATCCTCGCGTGTCAGTTCTTGAGCGAGCATATGCAACCTGCTAGTCATTGGATGTTTCTCAATCATGTGCTCTTCGTCCACTGAACTGTACGCTTACGTATAGGCTGTTTCCGGTTAATCAAACAGTTTTGAAATCAACTTTTTTTTTTTAATATCACAGACGCAGACACATACATTTGACTCGTCGCATATTTTTAATCCAGTTCTACCTTAGCTGAAGGGGAGGGGGGACCCTTGCCAATGTGTGAAACATATTCCAGTTTGGACGTTTCTAAGAGCGAGTACAAACTATACACAAAGTCAGAATAAAAAAACCAAAGTTAATAAATATTATCATATTAATTAAACTGATGGATGCTCTTGCGTGAATGCACATGATGATGGAAGTTTGCGCCTAGCATAACTCCCAGGTATTTTACAGTGACAGTAGGAATCTCAACTTTATTCAAAGTTAAGCGTTCCCTATCTGATCAATTTCTCTTGAAAATTTATTGTTTAAAATGTTACACCTTGTTTCAGTAAAAGTATTTTAATTTATCACAAATGCAGGATATGCTCGCAGTGCAATTTAGTCCCTGATCTTCTGTAATATTAATTTTTTTTTCAGGGCATGATATGTTCCGCTGAAACAACCTACCTGGTGTTTGCACTGCATTTCAAAGCGAATTTCTAAATACGCGGCCACATATCTCCTTCGTAATCCGACATCGCACCAGAGAGAGAATAACAATGCCCGCGAGACACCGATGCTAGGCCGTGGCTCGGTTTTCTGTGGCTTCTGCATCGCTCGTCGGGCTTCGGCTGTTTCACTTATTATTCACAACCTTTCAGAAACCTATTCAGTATTTATATGTAAGCTGCGGGTAGTGGCCCCGAGTGCATTCGGTAGGAACATAGAACGATCCTGTTGTAAAGGCTGCCCCGTAATTCTAGCAAACGGNTAATGGCCCCGAGTGCATTCGGTAGGAACATAGAACGATCCTGTTGTAAAGGCTGCCCCGTAATTCTAGCAAACGGTGCCACGTGAATTCGTTACTCGTACGAAATTAAGGGGTCCGCCTGGCTGACTCTTGAACTGCGTAGCGTAGCTTTANTGCCACGTGAATTCGTTACTCGTACGAAATTAAGGGGTCCGCCTGGCTGACTCTTGAACTGCGTAGCGTAGCTTTAAATACGGATTTTTATTAAACTATTTACACGTGCGTCCAGTGTGTTTATCTACTAATAGAACACATACTTCAGACAACGCCTGTCGATTATTTTCTAAACATCACACACATATTAGAAACACTATTTCGGAGCTCTTCAACAGGGGTAAAAACGCCGTTTTCAAAACGTTGTATCTGAAAATATTAGGGTCAGATACATACAAACGTACGCCACNAACAGGGGTAAAAACGCCGTTTTCAAAACGTTGTATCTGAAAATATTAGGGTCAGATACATACAAACGTACGCCACATACCTGCAATTAGCCTTGCTACAAACATCCTACCAATTAAATAATAGGGCTTGCGCTTAAATTTCCATTCGTACACACACATTAATAACTATAAAATTTACAAAAAAATTACTTATTCACTCTGGTGTATGCATATTTGCATATCAGTTGCTTTATTCCCCAGAAATATTTGAAAACTGGCAATTNAACAGGGGTAAAAACGCCGTTTTCAAAACGTTGTATCTGAAAATATTAGGGTCAGATACATACAAACGTACGCCACTTACCTGCAATTAGCCTTGCTACAAACATCCTACCAATTAAATAATAGGGCTTGCGCTTAAATTTCCATTCGTACACACACATTAATAACTATAAAATTTAAAAAAAAATGACTTATTCACTCTGGTGTATGCATATTTGCATATCAGTTGCTTTATTCCCCAGAAATATTTGAAAACTGGCAATTTNACTTATTCACTCTGGTGTATGCATATTTGCATATCAGTTGCTTTATTCCCCAGAAATATTTGAAAACTGGCAATTTTTATTTCACGGATGTTTCGGCATTCACATGGGCGTTCAATTGAAACTATAATAACTAACCATATCCACAATGAACTCTTCCGGGGTATGCTTGTTCATTGTGCTCGCAGCTCTCCGAATAATGATACCCTGCGCAAATATCTTAAATGTGCCTAAAAGTGAGATGACTGTACTCCAGTAAAGTCAAATACCACCGTGTAGCATTGTGCATATTCCTTACAACAAGATGTCCTGGATCGTTTGATACCCCACACAGCATCTCGCAGCTTTTCGCAATTAAATAGGCGTGTCAATAAAATNAAGATGTCCTGGATCGTTTGATACCCCACACAGCATCTCGCAGCTTTTCGCAATTAAATAGGCGTGTCAATAAAATTAATACGGCCAACAGCAACCATGCCAGACTCTCGAGGATTTTGCATATTCGTCATTTACGCACTTTTTCGAGTAACGTAGCACTTGACGCGCATAATTTGAAGGCGCTAACAACAAGCATAGATACTAAAATAATTTGGCGTGGTCGGCTGGCACTTAAAATGAATTTTTATCAATAACTTACCCACCAGGTTAATTTCGTCTGTTCACATGATGTGTGCAGATTTGNGCACTTAAAATGAATTTTTATCAATAACTTACCCACCAGGTTAATTTCGTCTGTTCACATGATGTGTGCAGATTTGCCGGGCGAAAAAATGTGTAAGAGCCACAAGAATGGGATCCGTAAAAGGCAGATGTGCTTTATACGTGAAGTGACGATAGCGACTGCCATCATGTGTTACCATAAAAATAACGAAATTAAAAACATTAATGCGCTTAATATATGAAGTTCTACAGGATTATCATGCCGATGTAAGCGATGGGTTAGTTGAGATTTTTATGGCGACCCGGTTACGTGGATATCTTATACAAAGGGACTACATTTAATATATATAACTGAAGAATAATTTTTCCATGATAAATTACAATATCTCTAATTTTTCGACATAGTCGTATTTAATTCATATGTCTCGCCACTATTACAGAGCATCGGAGCAGAGTTTCCACTGTTACCTATGTTAACTTTAGAAGGACTTGAGAAGTTTTTGAAGAAGTAGACAAGGACTATGTACAATATAGAACTTTAATTCCAAAATGAACGCTAGTCCTATGCAGACAGCGAAAAATATAAATGGCTACCACGTCATGACTCTTCGTCCTTGGCATACACTTATCGCTATATTTCAGTACCATAGTGACATACGTATGTGCCAATAAAAAAGCGACAATAACGTAATATATGTGATTCATCTCTTTCGATACGTCCCCACACAATAATCGTCTTATTTGGCTTAGTAGTGACTTTTTTTTTTTTACAGGATATAGAGTTGTTTTTCGGTCCTTATCTGCACTACGAAAGGAACGAAGTCTTTCAACGCCAGAGAATGTTCTTTAATAGTGCACTTCAACGCAGACTATATTGAGGATGGGGCCGTCGAAGTGTGACGTGGACGAGTGACAGGCAGGCAGATAGTAGGACGACGCCCCCGCACAGCCAGTCACGCCGGCAAGGCGTGGGAGTCGAGGCACTCTCGCTAACCGGCGTGTCAGCTGGAGATGTGCAC
>NQII01001390.1:172738-192859 GCA_002778355.1 Clitarchus hookeri | reverse complement strand
GAGGGGTCGGGGAGTTTTCGCGAGTCTCTGGAAGTGAAAACACACTTTCACAGGAAGCGTGTTTACGTGCAATATGTTCCATGAAAACAAGATAAGGAACTTGCCGTCAAAGTTTGACAAACTGTTATCCTGATGTTTATGTGTTTTTTTTTGTCCTTAAACTGCCAGTTATTATAGCTGTAAAAAAAAAAACAAATTTCCGAGTGAAAAATTACCTTACAATTTATTTTTCCCCGTGTTTTATTAACAAACTTTCCCATTAAGTTAGGCCGCATATTTCACACGCACATACCCCAGCGAAATATATGGGAAATTAGAGGCAGATTTCCTCCAGACAGGGTGTAGTTGAGTCATAAATTTACACCTGGTGATTTACGGTAGCATTAACTAAAACAGTTCAATCTCAGAAGGCAGTTAAACATATTGCGGACAAGAAATTTCGAAGGACAAAGGCATTTTTTCAAGCGCATCAAATTCGGTATCTTCGAGCAAAGGTGAGTCTCCGAAGGTATGGTCAACATATATTCTCCTTTTCTCGAACACATCACATTTTGATCATGAACAGTGTGTGCAAGTAAAAGTTTTTCATAATACAAGTATGCGGGTGTTATACAAATTATAGGCGAAAAGTTTAAAAGTCTAAACAAGCGTAGCTAATCACAACGTGCCCATTTGATGTCACGCTAGTTGAGTGCGAATATGATAATCACCAAAATCGAGGCACAAACGCTGTCGATAACGACAAATATTTCGATATTTCGATAACGTAAATCAATAAAAACAATCTCACAGTGAACCATTTTATCTCGAACATGAATATTCATCAATTGGAACATGGTATCGTGAGACGTGCAGTTGATTTAACTTGGTTGTTGTTGACTGGATAATCTATAAGTACCCGTAGTAGAATTTAAAAAAGGTATTTAAACAGCAATGTTAAACTTAAAAAAACATTGCTTTTTAAAGTCAACTTTATTTTAAGTGGACTCGTTACCAGAATTTCACAAGTATGTTTAAACCTTTGAAAAAAAAATGTTCCTGGTTCGTCCTTCGGTGCTGTATTCAGGGCGTCTTGCACATTTCGAACTATGCCAGGTCGACGACCTCTTAAGGGTCACGGCGATAAGGGCGACAATAACACGGTGGCGCGGTGCCACGTCACTCGTACGCGCAAGGCGCTGTAAGCGGCGTGCAGGGCCGCCCTCGTCACGCTTCCCTGTAGAAACAAGATCGATCCGTAACAGTGGGACTTTTATTACACGCGATGGAAGCTCACAGATTACAGATTTAACTACGACTGCACGGTATTGCTTTTCTCCCACTTCGTGAGGTAACTGCGCAAGCGAGCTCTGAAAATGCCATTTGCTTTTGCCATTTTCACGAATTGTTCTTGGTGAGTATACTTAATATGAATAAAAAACAAAACTGTACGGGCTGAGATTATTGGTTTTTTTATTTTCTGAAAAAAAAAATTTTTCTCTAGATATTTGTTTGTTGAGATTTGCGTAAACACGCAAAAAACGAATGTACATATACATGTCCGGGCATTAATGTACATGGACATGTATATGTCCGGGCTACTAGCTCTTACACTGAGAAAATTTTTTTTGCTGAATCAAGCAATGTTTGTTTGGCGCAATCAAATTCACCCGTTCCCTCTCTACTAGCACTTTTTCCTATCGTAATAAAGAGCATGATTCCTATCATCTGTCTCCTGTAGCATTTTATGTTAAACATGATAATGCATGAAACAATTTTTAATTATTTCCTGCCGAAAGGGTTTTTACGGTGACTATGCCGATTTTTCCCTTCCTCTTCTAATTATAGTTTAGCTATAAGTACACTTAGGGAGGTTCTCATGGCCAAAAGCAGGCCATGGCAGCCCAATCCCTCTTTGCCGCGATGCATGTCTCCTTGCATGATACTCCCTTCCTTGTAGGCGTATGGGGCTTAGCCCTGAGACGCACTTAACTCCCGTCCCTACCGCGGGCTCACATAACACTTAGTTTTAGAGTAGTTAGTAAAAAAAAAGCAATCATATTCATTGTTTGTATGGGGGCAATGAAACACTTTGTTGTTTAAACAACATCATTTTGTNAAAAAAAAAAGCAATCATATTCATTGTTTGTATGGGGGCAATGAAACACTTTGTTGTTTAAACAACATCATTTTGTTAATCTTATTTCGTTGCCCCATACCAAGATTTGGTTGGTGAAACTGTAGATTTATTTGGTTCTACGTACATTAAACAGTTTCGGTTAATATAAAAAAAAAAATAAGAAACACGATTACGATTCGAACCGAGGTCGTTCGTGCCCTAGCAACCTCAGCTAATGTAACTACTGATGGAGGTGAAATGCTTTTAAATAAATACATTTCAAATACCGGACAGCGTGCGTGGATAAAAAGTTCAAGTTTTATATATTTACTATTTAATTTCCTGTTTAACTTGTTTGATCAGAATGTTCATACCAATAAATACATCAATAAATGCACTTACAAGCACTATTGCTACCCTGATTGTGACAATAAAATACAAACAAATTTCGAACTGTATTTTCCAACGAAGGCAATCGAATGAGTTGCGAAACAAATATATGCGGTTGATTCAACAAAATATTTTGTTGATGGTGAAATTTTTTTTTGGCCCAACACAACAGGTTTTGTTAATTCAAGCGTGTATTTTGTAAGACGAGCAAAATTAATTTTGTTGGGTTTTTTCAAGTTTTCTTTACTCGACAATATATGTTGTTGGGGCGACCAAATATATTTTTGGCCCTATAGAAAAAAGTATTTTGTTGACTAGAACAAACCTTGTAAGGCATCTTTAAGGAAGCGCAAAACATACGGTAATCCTAGAGAGTGGTGTCTGGAATGTATTCAGGATCCTTCGGTATCTCAAAGCCAAGATTATGGAGTGTTTGAACAGCGTGGGTGACATTGCGTAGGCGAGCGTTGCCAGGCAAAAAAAAACACCTTACGACGATAGGCATCGGCGTTTGGTAAGAAATGCAGGCTCAGATTATCGCATGGGATCTCACTGAAACATGTACAGTAAATAATTTTCGTACGCTTTACAAACAATTAACTGGAAATAGTGGCCAAAATTACTCTTTTAACGCTACAAGTAAAATATTGCGTTTTCACAACCCGCTATTTTATGGAACCGACAAAATATTTTATGTATCGCCACGTTTCTAAAATAATTTTAAGTCTACGGTACTCGATTGTTAAAATCCAAATTTAGTTTTACACATTCCAAAGTAACCTGTTGCACGATTGGCTCCTACTTACTTTAGACAAACAAAATATTATTGAGAATTATTTTTAATTCCCCATTTAGGCGTTCGCTTTCCGGGCCAGAGTTATTGATCGATGTTTCATCTCTCCCGTTAGCGTAGAGCTGCAGTTGTGGTTGGCAGATCACGTGACCACCCGCGCTTGTGCTGCTCGGCGAGAAGTTTCGGGACATATCGTGCGCGGAGTTTCAGATCCCTGTTAAGGATAACCTGAGGTGAACCGTGACTCTAATTTGCGTATTCTTTGCACTTTGTCGATCATCTTTCGTCGGTGCATTAAAAAACATTGCACGGAAACGCATCGTGTTCTCGTCAAGTCTTCCTGCTGTTTCTTCGTCCGATCATTTTTTTAACTTCTCGTTCCTTTCGGATGTTCCTTAGTCGTTGTGAAGTTGTAAAACACTCTCTACGCTTAAAGCCTTCGGTGGATTTCAGCCCCTGGTACACCTTACAATGAAAAAAACATTTACTCTTTGCTGTTCGTGTTTGGTACACAAGCAACGGGAAACGGTGTGGCCATTGTTTACTTCGCAACAGCGGCAAAGCAAACTGGGTGATGGAAAGCAAACATGTAGTACAGAGAAAGTAAAGGCGGGGTGCAATTTACTGACACGCGCGCGCTGGCAGCAGTGTCGCACACCTACAAAAGTTAAAAAAAAAAAAAAAAAAAAAAAAAAANAAAGGTGCTGATAATTATTGTATCACACTTGTACACATGCTGAAACGTTGATAAACTTAGAGATAAAAATGAAAATAAGTAGCGAACATGTGTTAATTAATTAAATCTGGCCGGAAGTAACCTAATATTGGGGGTTTGGTTTCCCCGCACGGGGTCAAATATTTTCGTTTCTGGTTCCTTGGTTTGAGCAAGAGTATGGTAAAGTGTGAGTATTCTCCTTCGTGTCTTCCAACAATAACAAAATGCCGTCTAAACCTCCAATATAAACTATCTTCCATAAAATGCCAAAAACTTTTGGTAACATAAATGTAATAGCGAAATTTCTTTAAGTAAATAAAAAATTACTGTATATTCCTTGGCAGAATCTAGGACCACCGGTAAAAGTATTTTCTCCGATAGTATTCCGTGTGCAATTATATGAGAATACATATAATTTTAATCGTAAATAAACAAAACTTTGCCAAAAATACCAAAAACTCATATAATGGATAAAATATCTGACTTTATTTCTTAAATGATGAAATTTGTTTTATAAAGCCACTAAAAGACCATGGTAATTACTGCAAGTAAATTCGGAAATAATGTTTTTCTGTGCAGCTAAACGAGACGCAAAAACTTTCCGACACAAAAAATTGCTATGTTTTTCTGATAACCGGCAATTTGTGATTGACGTACATAACAACGGCCATGAATGTGTTTCGTAAGTTTGCAACAGTGACTCGGGGTTCCCTAGGTCTTTTTCCCGGAATACCATGGTAAGTCCGTTACTCTGTCACATACAACCGTGATTTCCCTAGCTGGAGGCAAGACGAGGCATTGAAAGTAAGTTCCACAGCATAGATGTTACACGACACTAGGGCTACTTCAGAAACGAAGAGAAAAAATTGAAGAATTAGTTTATATAAGTTATACGGGCACGCTATTCTCTTAGATCTATCCATTACTCATCCCTTGATGCCAAATACAAAACTGTGCCCCGGGACGGTGTGACGAAAGCCAAGTAAATTCGTTACAAGGTCAAGAGTCGTAGAAGACAATTCATAAATCTCAGTTTTTCAAAATTTTTATATGAGTGGGTGTTTATATAAAAAAAATACTTTCATTAATTCTTAACATAATATTTTTATTCTCTTCTTCCCTAGATAAACAATTACTCACCGAGTATTGTTCCAGAAAGGTTCACTCCCGGATTTTCGCATGTGGGAATCGTGCTGGACGATGCCGCTTGCCGGCGGGTTTTCTCGGGGTACTCCCGTTTCCCATACGCTTGCATTCCATCGCCACTCAAATCTGGGGTTTCAATTTATGTCCTGCCCGGGGATGACGGTCACCTACGGGGCCCAGCTGGAAAGACCGTCACTCGGAGGGTGTTGTCTTGCCCNCTGTCCTGCCCGGGGATGACGGTCACCTACGGGGCCCAGCTGGAAAGACCGTCACTCGGAGGGTGTTGTCTTGCCCTGGGTGCACCCCCCACACGCCATTATTATTATTATTATGTTCCAGAAAAAGAATTACCTCACGTTTGGAGGTGATAGCCAATGCATGTAGTGAAATTAGTAATATAAATTACATATTTTCATAATACTTTTTCCCTGAGTTACATGTGGATGGAAATCAGGTCGTTGAGCAAATTACATTCAGCTTCGAAATTATTTCGTAAAACGCGACGGCTTTGCGAAAAAAAAAAATAAGATTAAACTTTAACGTCAGGAGCTGCGGTCTTAATCAACTTTGCCGCGGGATGCTTGAATTTACTTCTCGAAGGAAAAAAGCAACTCCGCGGACAAGCTCTGGAGATACGCGGAGAGCGGAATTTCTGATTCCAGCAGCCGTACANGAAGGAAAAAAGCAACTCCGCGGACAAGCTCTGGAGATACGCGGAGAGCGGAATTTCTGATTCCAGCAGCCGTACACCAGCAGCCGTACAAACACACGTAGTTGGCTGGGAGTAGGGAAAATTTGCGGGGGGGAAGGGATGGGAGAGGGAANGAAGGAAAAAAGCAACTCCGCGGACAAGCTCTGGAGATACGCGGAGAGCGGAATTTCTGATTCCAGCAGCCGTACAAACACACGTAGTTGGCTGGGAGTAGGGAAAATTTGCGGGGGGGAAGGGATGGGAGAGGGAANACCAGCAGCCGTACAAACACACGTAGTTGGCTGGGAGTAGGGAAAATTTGCGGGGGGGAAGGGATGGGAGAGGGAAGTTTTCTACTTCTCCGCGACTTAGCATCTCAACAAGAAGTTGCGGTGCGCCACTCCACTCAGATAAGTTGCACGTGGAATATCCAATTAGGCTCTCGACTGAACCCACCTGAGAAATTATATGACGCTTGATAATTCCCTGCGGCCACGCGGTTGATACTTTCCCACGAGCTCGGGTAAAGACCTGGTGACTGAACGATGTAGTCGTCTTCAGTGTGGACACGTGTCGAGTTCTCAGGCCGGACGTGTGCGGTAGGAGGGATGCAGAGTTGGGCATGGAGGTCTGTTTCAGAGGATAAGCATGCTCCAACCACCTTTAGACCCTGACGAATTGCAACAAAAATGAATGGCGTCTTGTGTCCAAAACCTACGATACTTAACGTTAAGGTACCAGTAGGTGATCCTAACACATGACAGATGACCATGCCAGTTGAATGCGAGATTTTTGCCTATGCATATGATGTCCCAGCCATCGTACTGGCGAGGAGCAGAAAAGAACTAGAAGCCAAAACTGGGAAAATACTAAATAAAGTTGAAGAGTTGGGGAATGCAGTGAAACCCAAATTTTCAGTAGACAAGACAAGTGTAAGCTTGTAAAGGCTGACCCCAAGAGAGCACCGATAATAAGGTTTCAAGGCAGGCCGATCAAGCTGAAAGATAAGGTCAAGTATCTTGGCGTGGTCGTAGATAGTAAACAACGATTCCGCGACCACGTCAGATGCTCAATGTGGACCTGGTGATGAAATTATGATGTTTCGTTAATTGTTTGTTATTACTCGTGAAATGCATACTTTAGGTCATGTACGACTCGTGTATAATGCATAATATCAAAAAAGAATTGTTTTTATTTTATTATGTGGTTGAGTGGTAAGGACTTGGTTCCATGCGTTGAGCACCTATTTGCCAAACAAAAGCAGATATTTTTTAATATACTGTATTTATTTGGCGGCCCTGTGAGAACACATAAAATTCGGGTAGAAGATTATTTTCATCTCTTGACGTTCAAAATCATAAATATGATACATCGATGGCGAATAGCCGACGTTTCACTGTCACGTGACAAGAAAAACCTTTTATTTCAGCACCAAAACGACAGACGCTATGTCCATTATTTTGCACGCTTCTCTCTCTTTCTTCGTGTTTTGANCGGACCTGGTGATGAAATTATGATGTTTCGTTAATTGTTTGTTATTACTCGTGAAATGCATACTTTAGGTCATGTATGACTCGTGTATAATGCATAATATCAAAAAAGAATTGTTTTTATTTTATTATGTGGTTGAGTGGTAAGGACTTGGTTCCATGCGTTGAGCACCTATTTGCCAAACAAAAGCAGATATTTTTTAATATACTGTATTTATTTGGCGGCCCTGTGAGAACACATAAAATTCTGGTAGAAGATTATTTTCATCTCTTGACGTTCAAAATCATAAATATGATACTTCGATGGCGAATAGCCGACGTTTCACTGTCACGTGACAAGAAAAACGTTTTATTTCAGCACCAAAACGACAGACGCTATGTCCATTATTTTGCACGCTTCTCTCTCTTTCTTCGTGTTTTGANGTTTTATTTCAGCACCAAAACGACAGACGCTATGTCCATTATTTTGCACGCTTCTCTCTCTTTCTTCGTGTTTTGAAAATATTTCATTTTCATATCATCTTCAGTTCAACGACTTACAAACAACTTACAAACAGCGCAGAATAGTGCGATGTGTAATTGAGTACAATGCAAAGTGTTTCAAAGCGATCCCATAACTCTATCCAGACATTCGTCCGCCAAACACTATATTTTAATTCCGCCTATGGCGTGAGTGATTTTTCAATTAAATAACTTTTATGAAATCGGTTATGCATAAGAAATTCGCGTCATATTTTACAAAATACAAAACCTTAAATTTCCTACTTTAATTTGCACTTGAGTATATTTCACGTACGTTATTGTGTTATTATATGCCTCTATGTTCGCTTAATTGGATCTTCATACACTCTAAACTCAAAATTGTAAAAAAAAAAAATTTCAAAAAATGTCCAAAACATTGAAAGCCCATGAAAACGATTCCACTTGACATCAGTAGCAACTTAGGCCTACTGATTATTATTACGGTGTCTGAGCTGCACTCAACTGAAGTTCGCTTCGTTGCGTTGTAACATGGCAGGTACCTGAGAGCAGGTCATTTAAATTCTGTAAAGCTTTTCGAACGCTCGATGCACATTTATTACCAAATGACGAAATATTTATACTTGGCTGCATGATTGTTATGAGTTTGGCATTGTATTTTGTTACACGGCGTTTAACGGGCGCTGAGATTAACTAGCACAGTAACCGTCTTGCTATGTCTTACATTTTTTGGGTAGTGTTGTGATCCCGCCCACCTTCACAATCAACAAAGATGATAAATGTAATTGATTTGTTTAAATATTGACGAAAATACTTCTCATGTAATGTATTGTGTACAAAAACATCAAAGTATCCATCTGATGCACAAGTTAACAAAAAAATAAATAAAAAATAAAAGCACATCTTACANGTACAAAAACATCAAAGTATCCATCTGATGCACAAGTTAACAAAAAAATAAATAAAAAATAAAAGCACATCTTACAAACTTGACAATAATACGAGATCGTGACACTACAGAGTACTTATGACTACAGAAGTAAAACAGCCGCATATAGTATGTTCGCGGTTTCTTCACACTTTTTGAATCAAACCTTTAAAAAATCGCTCCATCCATGACGTGTGTCCTTGTTTCCTAAATGCGCCATGTATCACAAGCGTTTCATGCTTGTGTTAAAATAAAAATATATAATTTTTTGTTAAATTCAACTTTAACTTACATTTCATCTACAAATTATAGTATTTCAATTATAATCACTATGAATANAATTTTTTGTTAAATTCAACTTTAACTTACATTTCATCTACAAATTATAGTATTTCAATTATAATCACTATGAATAAAAATATTGATATAATGGGTGTGTTGGTAATACCTAGTAAGAACTAGTTCCTTTGCAATATATTACTAAACTGAATGCGCACGAATACAGTGCGTTGTCCCATGGTGTAATTTTTTAGACTCTGTTTAGCTTTGTTAAGGTTTATACTACGCAGNTAGACTCTGTTTAGCTTTGTTAAGGTTTATACTACGCAGGTAGGGGAAACTCAATGTTTTTAGTTTGGCAACTAAAATTTTTCACCACTAGGTAAGCGCTGCTGTAGCACATGTGCCAGATTTTCTCAATTTTTTACATTTAAAGAAATAATTGCAGTAATCGTAAACCAAAAATAAAATAACCACGTAACTAAGGAAAATATTTATCTTTTATTATTCACATATATTGAAATTTTAATTTAAAGTGAGCTCTTTGCAACACTGCGCACCTAGCGGCGGAAGTTTTCCCTATGCCAAACTGTCCGTAAGAAAGCTCGTTTTGTTCCTAACCCGAGTAGAACTAACCTTAGTTTTGTTTGCATGAGGCAGAGGGAAATCCTGAAAGTAGAACTTCAGCAGGGCTTCAGAAAAGTGTGTAAAGTAACCGTGAGTGGACTGCACACAGCAAACTCTCCAGCCGTGCACAACCAGCAGGAAGGCATCACTGGCCAGCAACATGTCTGGACGACGTGGGTCGATCAGCGCCTTTGTAATCTACGCGCCAGCCGGCAGCCCAGCCAATAGGGAACCTTTAGCAGCATGCAGGTTTCTAAGGCCCGAAGGCCAGCACACCCTCCATCCTCCCGCACTGCAACTGTACTCGGATGAGTAAGACAGTGCAGGGCCCTTTCTCCTCTTGGTCTCTTCGGGCCATTCACTTTCCTTAATGACGTTACTCGGTTTTTCTATNGCACTGCAACTGTACTCGGATGAGTAAGACAGTGCACAGCACTTTCTCCTCTTGGTCTCTTCGGGCCATTCACTTTCCTTAATGACGTTACTCGGTTTTTCTATCGGTTTTCCTCAAAAACCTGTCCTCCTCGCCAATCAGAGATACTCCGGCATTCTTTTTTATGAAGCCTTTACCTGAGTACCCCCTTTATGGGTCATCAGAAATTTGTTCTCTTTGCCATGTATCGTACTCTTCTAGCCTTCTGCCTATTTTAGTGGCAAATTTGTTCCGCAACTTGTTGAGAACTTCATTTTTTCATAACATTTTCCAACTCTAAGTGAATGCCCTTTTCTTCCGTTTCCACTTCAAGCCGGTTCCTGATGTCTTAAGTTTTCAGGCATTCCATTATAACGTGCTGGACCGAGTCGTACCCTCCACATACGTCACACAGTGGAGATCCCACCAGTCAAAGACTGCAGCTTTGCTTTGAAATTCCCATGGCCAGTGTACAGTTGCATGCTGCAGGGGTTGACAGATATCCATTTGCAGCTCATTCTTGTTCTTGCGTTATTAATCAGCTCGTATTTAGCAGCGTGCAGTGGCCAATCAGACGCAAGGCCCNTCCGTTTCCACTTCAAGCCGGTTCCTGATGTCTTAAGTTTTCAGGCATTCCATTATAACGTGCTGGACCGAGTCGTCCCCTCCACATACGTCACACAGTGGAGATCCCACCAGTCAAAGACTGCAGCTTTGCTTTGAAATTCCCATGGCCAGTGTACAGTTGCATGCTGCAGGGGTTGACAGATATCCATTTACAGCTCATTCTTGTTCTTGCGTTATTAATCAGCTCGTATTTAGCAGCGTGCAGTGGCCAATCAGACGCAAGGCCCNGCAGCTCATTCTTGTTCTTGCGTTATTAATCAGCTCGTATTTAGCAGCGTGCAGTGGCCAATCAGACGCAAGGCCCGTCACAAGAGTCTCGCGCAGCCAATCAGAGAATGGGTGCGCCGACATCGAAGAGACCGCCACGCCGTTTCGTCCCTGCGTTATAATTTACTTTGTCGCGACAATGGTTCACCGTTCATGGCACTGACTGGCTAAACAGTAACAGCTTATTGACCGACTTTCAGTGAAAAATAATTTACGGGCTCATAGGCCTGTCAATGATTCGGGTTTTAAGCGTAACGCATTAAAAAAAATTACGGCTCCCAACGAAGGTATTAGTCGACGAATACGTGCNATGATTCGGGTTTTAAGCGTAACGCATTAAAAAAAATTACGGCTCCCAACGAAGGTATTAGTCGACGAATACGTGCCCGATATTCTGATATCTGGAGAAGTTATAAGTCAAGAATGTTTCCTGCAACATGAACTTCGCAGGTTTCGTTTTACTTATATGTCCCCAAGAATGTTTACTTGAGGTAAAAAGCAGGTCGAGTCAGTTTCTGTTTCGTAATATTTGTTGGTTCGACTGCACNCCCAAGAATGTTTACTTGAGGTAAAAAGCAGGTCGAGTCAGTTTCTGTTTCGTAATATTTGTTGGTTCGACTGCACTAGAGCTAGTTTCTCAAGTGCTTTTGATCCTCTTTTCTAATTGATAATAAAGTTACTCCAATTTTACCAACAACAACTACCAACCGGCATATGATAGAAATAAATCTTATAATATGTCGGTCTACATTTTTCAGCCCTTTTTTCACACACACACACACACACACACACACATCACACACACACATATATATATATATTTTTATTTTATTTTTATTTTTATTTATTTTTTTTATGCTCGTCCGTGCCAAGTTTTTTATTCGGAATATATCCTTGCGTGCGATAGAAAGAGTTTTCCAACTCTTTCATTCTTAAATTTGTTCACTCATCTTAGTTATCTTGGTAGCTACAAGATTTTTTTTTNAAGAGTTTTCCAACTCTTTCATTCTTAAATTTGTTCACTCATCTTAGTTATCTTGGTAGCTACAAGATTTTTTTTTCTTTTAGGTGACATGGTACACCGGAATCACTCGACGATCGCTGGGATGGTTCCTTAACTGCCGGGCATGGTCGATTTCTTCCCCGTTACTTCTCTAAGCAACTTGCTCCGTCTCTTATGATCTCGCTGTCGACGAGAGGTTAAGCCTTAACTACCGACCTCTTAGCTTGGCCGGTTTACTCGGGCAAGCTACCTGTGACTAAANTTCGACGAGAGGTTAAGCCTTAACTACCGACCTCTTAGCTTGGCCGGTTTACTCGGGCAAGCTACCTGTGACTAAAAGTTTGTAGTTTCGAGCACTTGCCTTGGTTCCACCCACTTGGCAACGAGCAATTAACCGACCGCGATGACCTGTGCACAAGTACACTGCAGTTTGAAATCTTGCACGATGCATAGCGACAAGAGAGATGAAATCGGCATATCTCTCGAATTCATCAACTTCTTATCGGAAAGGCACTGCCATTTAAATTCATAAATCTAGTAATAGTGTAGTTATCGTTTTACATCCATTCATTCAACACGCCCGACAAAATTCGCTCGGGTGGTTTCTTTCCATATGTAGGAGTNAGTTATCGTTTTACATCCATTCATTCAACACGCCCGACAAAATTCGCTCAGGTGGTTTCTTTCCATATGTAGGAGTCAAACAAAACCGAGCTAATGAACAAATGATCTCTGCTCAAGCATGTAGATTACTGTCGAAGTTAACACTATATGCTACAGCGGGACATGAGAGTTTTTATGTATCTGAAACAGAATATTAACACATCATCGAATGTCTATTTTTATTTACCTGCTGATTATTAAAGTCTCCGCTTAATTGCCACTAGCCTGCCGTAACTAACTTCTCCTAACTTAGTGGAGTGGAGAGGATAGGGCGGCTCTTAACATCGGGGNAGTTATCGTTTTACATCCATTCATTCAACACGCCCGACAAAATTCGCTCGGGTGGTTTCTTTCCATATGTAGGAGTAAAAAAAAACTGAGTTTTGTCTGTAATGGCAGCAGCTAATGAACAAATGATCTCTGCTCAAGCATGTAGATTACTGTCGAAGTTAACACTATATGCTACAGCGGGACATGAGAGTTTTTATCTATCTGAAACAGAATATTAACACATCATCGAATGTCTATTTTTATTTACCTGCTGATTGTTAAAGTCTCCGCTTAATTGCCACTAGCCTGCCGTAACTAACTTCTCCTAACTTAGTGGAGTGGAGAGGATAGGTCGGCTCTTAACATCGGGGGCCGCGGTGGTGTAGTGGTTAGACTACTCACCTCCCACCAAGGCTAACCGGGTTAGATTCCCAGCGGGGTCGCCCCCGGATTTTCACATATGGGAATCGCGCCGGACGACGCCGCTGGTCGGTGGGTTTCCTCGGAGATCTCCCGTTTCCTCCGCCCTTTCATTCCGGCGCTACTCCATACTCACCTCACTTCACCCTCATCGGCTCTTAATCGCCCAAATCTCTTCACTCACTCACCCACTCACTTTAACCTAGTTCACGTGCCACGTAGACGGGAACCTCAAGGGGACTATGTACTAAAATATTTTCTGTGAAATCGCTGTTTGCGCGTATACACGTGTCTCAGTAAATAAATGTTCTGTGAATACCGATTTTTGCCAGAAAAGGTACAAATAAATAATCTAATGCCGTATAGTTTTGCTTAGAAAAATTTGTGAAATGGTATTTTAAAAATGCAGTTTTAGAACGTACTACGTAGTTTCCTTCAGAGGTAGCAGAAAAGTACAACCACACACGTGTAGTTAAATCTGTGGGCTTTCATCGTGTGCAATGAAGTGCCGCTGTTACAGATCTGATTTGCAAAGAACAGCGCAACGACGGCAGAAGTTCAAGCCCAACTACCCACCCACCTTAACTCCGCCTGCCTCTTTCTCTTCCTCTGTCTGTATGCACGAGGGCCATAAACTCATATGAAGGCTGCGGAGCAATACTGGGACGAAAGGCCGCCAGAGGAAATGAGAGAATCGCCCCGTGTCGAGGGGGGTCACGTCTGACCCCCCCTCACNCCCCCGCCGTGGTCACCCCTCCGTCGACGAGGTCAGGTCACCCCGCGGCATGACCAAGGGGTTGGGGGCGTCGCCGGCCTGGTCGACAGACTCGACGTCGTGGACACAAAGCAGGTGATTATATGCTGTTCATAGGAAACTGGGGCATTTTGAAAGTCCTGCTTTAAAATTTACTTGTATGCACGTTGTGTATCATTCCACCATATGTGGAGGACGCGGTGGTGTAGGGGTTAGACTACTCGCCTCCCACCATGGCGAACAGGGTTTGATTTCCGGCGGGGTCGCTCCTCCCGGATTCTCGCACGTGGGAATCGTGGCGGACGATGCTGCTGATCGGTGAGTTTTCTCGGGGATCTCCCGTTCCCCCCCCCTCCCCCGCTCTTTCATGTTGGCGCTGCTCCATACTCACCTCGCTTCACCCTCATCGGCTCTCAAAACCTCGATGTTAAGAGCCGCCCAAATCTCTTCACTCAGTTCAACCATATGTAAAACTTAACATTGTCATGGGACTCATTACATTATTCATGCGTCGTCAGTCAAGTGACACTGTGAAATTAGTACATCATTAAATGATTCCAAGATTCACTATTTGTAACACTTATAATAATTTAAATAAAAAACAGAAAGTAAAACACAAATAATTTCAGTATTCACTATTTAATTCAACATCAAGACATGAAACTACTTTCTATTCCGTCCTTACCAACTTCACTGGGCGCATGCCAGATATTGTACCGGTTAAAATACATGCAGGTATAGGCTATTCACGGTAAAGTGAGCACTTTTGAAAGCCCTCTCATTTGGAAATATAGTAAATTAATAAATTTCATTTTAACAGTAGACGGTAACTTCCAAGTTCGGTGGACTATACAAGCTGTGTTTATTACTTACATGGCAATATTTATTTTTAAAAGAAGGTGCTTAAAGGATTTTAAAAAAAGCTAGAAAGGGAAAACTTAGGGTCTCAAAAGTGCTCACTTCACAGTGAACAGCCTATAGGGACAGTGAAATTTTTGGAAGGTTGACTTCAAAAGTGCTCAGTTAACCGTGAACAGCCTATACACAGAGACGAAACTGCCCCGCGGTTCCTTGGACGTGGGCGCACCCATTCTCTGACTGGCTACGCGAGGCTCTGGGAACAGGCCTTGCGTCTGATTGGCCACTGCTGCTGAAGATCCCCTATTGGTTGGGAAGTTACCAGGCGCCTGTTACTGGCCAGCGACGCCATTTTGCTGGCGAGTGCGACTCTGGAGTTCCTGGGATAAGCGGCTATTTCGCCTCTGTATTCTTGAAGGAAACCCCTAGTTAAATATTTTCTGTAATATCTGTAATATCGCGGTTATTTCACACTTTCCTGAAGTCCTGCTGAAGTTCTACTTTACACGNGGTTCGCGAACGGCATGTTACTGGCCAGCGACGCCATTTTGCTGGCGAGTGCGACTCTGGAGTTCCTGGGATAAGCGGCTATTTCGCCTCTGTATTCTTGAAGGAAACCCCTAGTTAAATATTTTCTGTAATATCTGTAATATCGCGGTTATTTCACACTTTCCTGAAGTCCTGCTGAAGTTCTACTTTACACGATATTCTTAAGCCTCATAACAAAAAAAAAAAAAAAAAAGCTTAACCGAGTCGTGAAAATTTATTCAAAGGGACAGCGCACATTCGTGGGCACTCTGTGTAATAACATTTTACATAAGAACTATCTCTAACTAGGCATTGCCAACACACAAATTTTCTCCCTGTTTTTATTCATATTAATTACAAATGAAATATTATAATTTGTAAATAAAATATAACAAAAAGTTTTATTTTATAAATAATAAGGCGCTTTTATGTTAACACAAGTATGAAATACTTGTGATACATGGAGTGTTTAGGAAACAATTGAGCACGCCATTCATGGGATTATTTTTCAAAGGTTTGATTTAAAAAGAGTGAAGAAACCGCGAATAGACTAGTAAATAAATGTTCTGGGATTACAATTTATTTCCAGGAACGTAAAAAAAACTATGACCAACAGCCATCACTTTTTTAATTTTGTCATATTAAATATATTCGAAGAGAAAATATTGTGAAGATTGTTAAAATAGCATTTGTATGGTTTTCCTGCGCAGTCGCCATATGAGAAAGTAAAACAAGCACAGAGTGTCATCTCCAGTGTAATCCATTGGCCATCATCACTTGTAATAATATACTACTGGTGCAGATATAAATGAACAGAGTTGTATGGAGTTTGCCGTAACATAACGACAGCCTCGTTCTTTGAATACGCGGGCGACGAAATAGTACTTACTTCACTAGCAGTTTTCATACGGGTCTCTGCGAAGCAGTATAGCGCCAGCGACACTCACGTGGTAAATTACTTGCTGTGGCCGCGTCTCTACTCGCATGGACTACAGAATTATAGCTTAGGTTTTATTTTTAATAAAGTTGATAAATATTAAGTTTTTAATGGGGAAACAACAGCTCGAATTTTACATGTTTATTTATTGAGAAATTAAATGGCAAAAACGCATATTAGTATTCCTCTGTTATAGATAGATATATGCTACCGCGGAGTTTTTTATAGATCTTTTTACTCTACGCAATTCTTTACTACATGATATTGTTCCATCTTTAACTGTTTAGACAGCGTATTGCAAGAGAGCACGCTGGCAGCAAACTTTTTTCCGACTTGATTCACTATTATCGTCACTGCTTATTCCTTATGTTACTTTACGTAACAAAATATATACTTAAACCTGGCCAGAGAACATAGCCATGAATTAAAAAAAAAAACGTAAATAGGATTTGTTGTTCTCGAGTGACAAGCGCACTAACAGACAGACAGACAGAGAGACATTGAGTTTTATAATATGTATAGATGCACGCGAACAGGATTTACTGTGTATTATTCTNTCTTTAACTGTTTAGACAGCGTATTGCAAGAGAGCACGCTGGCAGCAAACTTTTTTCCGACTTGATTCACTATTATCGTCACTGCTTATTCCTTATGTTACTTAACGTAACAAAATATATACTTAAACCTGGCCAGAGAACATAGCCATGAATTAAAAAAAAAAACGTTAATAGGATTTGTTGTTCTCGAGTGACAAGCGCACTANGATTTGTTGTTCTCGAGTGACAAGCGCACTAACAGACAGACAGACAGAGAGACATTGAGTTTTATAATATGTATAGATGCACGCGAACAGGATTTACTGTGTATTATTCTACGTAGTAGAGCCCGTACAACTCGGCATTACATTGGCAGAAAGCCAGTCAGTGATGAATGTTGTACAGAGAATGCACAGCGTAACCTTCGGAGGACCCATTGCAATGCTTACTCGTGGCGAGGCGTGTCCTTGAGGCTTGTGTTACCACTTCTTCAATGTGTCCAGCATCACGCAACCATGAAGGAAAGAAAGCGCTGCAGTGTATTGAAATATATATATAAATATATCCCAATTGGACAGCAGTACTCACGAGTAGTTTCTCAACCAGCCACGCCAAACGGTGTGTCTTTAAGTCTTATAGATACCACATANCGAGCGGGATTGCAACGCCACCATTTGGTCGTCGATCCTTGCGAAAGAAGACAGTTGCAGAAATCCCCTCCACCTGTCACTGAGCGGGGCCGCAGAACCACGCGCTTGATATAGGCCGGCGTAACACCCGGAACGAGGGTCTTTTCGTCTTTAGTCCTTTGGGCGACCCGACCAGCGAAGCAGACCAGGAAGATGGGTGTGTCCGGCCAGCGTTGACCGTCTCGCAGAATCTGCCTCCGGCTACAACAAGGTGATGACTTTCCAGTTAGGTTTAATTAAAATGGCGTGAATCATAATGAAATTAAATAATCATCTTGGTATTAAATTTAAAGCTCCCCCGATCAATAGTCTTTTTAATAGCAACTGTATAATCTTCATGTAATAAAACCTCATCAGATACTGTTGTGTTCTACCGAATCATGAGTCATTATTGAGCTACTTCCCTAGAAACTTTCAAGTACGACTAAGCTGAAAAACAAGTTCGTGACAGTTGGTATGATAAGGTTGTTGAGTGGCACACTCATGATTGCAGACAGGTCACCTTCAAAAAAAAAAAAGGCAGCTATACTTGGGGGGCCGCCTCTAGTGTGGGCAGGACCACTTGTAACAGATGTTGGAAAATTTGNTGTAACAGATTTTGGAAAATTTACGTTTCAAGACTTGGACGATAGGTTTTATGATGTGATAGTATTTGAAGAATACAAACATGATTATCGTTATGACAGTTCCATTAAGCGTCTTTATGAAGGAATGTCTGTGAGACTGCGAGTGAAAGGCCGTCTTGGCAAAATTATATATTGGGGGGGAAAAAACCATATGGTTTGTTTCAAATGACCCTCCACCAAATAGAGATTGGTTTTTAATCGTGTTGCCGTAGTGGAGACGGCGCGACCTTATCGGTAATGCGGAAGAAGGCAATCAGTAAAGGGCGGGAGGTTTAACGAACCAGAAGTAACTGGTATTTCGTCAGATAGTCCAAAATTCGTCAATTTCAATCAATATCTGATTTATTTGAGGGACCTGCATCTTCTGTATTTTCCAACGCTGGACCAGCATGCATAGGAAAATTTCGCCGGGGATCCTTAGAGAAACGTGGAAAGAAAATCATAAAAATTAATCCTGCGTGTTAAAATTGTATCAAAAGTGTAATATATTTTAAGCGACGATACAATGGGATTGGCTTCTTTCTGTTTCATACAAACAAAAATAACGCTTGGCATAGACATAATCCAGATGCACTTATATTTGCAGCAAATCACACATTGTCGCTTGTTTGAAGCTTGGATTCCAGAAGTAAACTCTCCGAGTTCGGTACACATTTGCATACATTCAAGAGCAGCTAGAAGTGAGTGAATCGCCTATATTCAAGACTGCGTGATTGTCAGTTCTGTCTGCCCCATTTAAAACACAGGGCACGCTTACTATACTGTACAACGTCAATTACTGGCCACCTCTCCGCCAATATATTGCCGAGTTGTAGGCGTCCCAATAACACGTTTTTTTTTTCCTACGTGGAATAACATGAAATCCATCCCGTTTATTTAAGCAATTTAAATCTCGAATGTTGTCGATCGAATAATACACTGAAGAGCCAAAGAAACTGGTACACATGCCTAATATCGTGTAGGGCCCCCCCCCCCCCCCCCNCGATTCTCGTCAGTCGTCGTTCGTCCCGTTCGTTCACGATCTTTTTCCGGCCGCAGCGATGTCGGAGATTTGACGTTTTACCGGATTCCCGATATTCACGGTACACTCGTGAAATGGTCGTACGCGAAAATCCAAATGTTNGAGATTTGACGTTTTACCGGATTCCCGATATTCACGGTACACTCGTGAAATGGTCGTACGCGAAAATCCAAATGTTGTCGCTGCCTCGGAGATGCTATGTCCCATCTCTCGTGCGCCGACTATAACACCGCGTTCAAACTCACTTAAATCTCAATAGCCTGCCATCGTAGCAGCTGTAACCGCTCTAGCTGCCGACCGCATCGCGTTACTCTGATTGGTTCCATACCTTTGTTATTTGCATACGCACGCCTATACCAGTTTTTTTTACTCTTCAGTGTACGTTACAGAGAACTTTCAGAAAACTGCAATGTTACAGCAAACTGCATACGTGACGTAATATTACTTCGGTAACACTCAAAGTGTCAAGTCAGTGGCAGTAATTAATTTCCATTGCTGTTTCGTGGTTAACAGAGTACTTTAGAAATCAACTATTAAAAAGTTATTTGCAGTAACTGCATTTATGCCACTAAACTCTGAAATTGTTTACTTCAGAAAGCGAGAGATACAGCTTCAATCACCAAATAAATAATATATGTCGAAATAGTTTTGTTACGTTATAGGGCTTCGAAATTGGCATGTCGAACGGGTTTCGTAAGAAAGAGAAACGTCATTAAAAAAAGTGTAGGATTCTGCTTTCGTATACATAATTTTGTTCTTTATTTCTGTTTATGCAACTCTAGTGATTTATCTTGATTTCTTATTTGGTAGATAACCTCCCTTTTTTACCGTGTCTATGTGTGTATGTGAGTAGGATGTATTCTAGTATTTTGT
>NQII01001390.1:132204-172005 GCA_002778355.1 Clitarchus hookeri | reverse complement strand
TGTGATATAAAGTAATTATTTAGGGCTGCTCCAATGCATCTTGGTAGATGAAGATGAAATACGAGTTTATAGGTGAAAACTGGTAAACCAGTGTGAGTAAAGTTACGTGTTTTATTTCATAGCGGTGTATTAGAATATATAGGAGGACTTGCGTAAAATATAAATAATATTAAATGGAGAAATCAAAGAAAATGTCAAACATTCCCGTTTGCGTGGCGAAAGGTGTCACGTGATACAAGTTGTTTAAACAACACATTCAAAAATAATATTGTTAACATTTTTCTACTGTCTTATTTTTTTTAGGTAAACCACAAAACTGTTTGTTAATTATTTAAAAAAATTAGCACTCTTTTTAGCAGTCTCTAACAGTATATTAGCCGTTATAAAATAATGTTTTCATCAGAAAACAAAATTGCCACGACAATTTCCCACAAAATAGTCGTTAAAAAATACCGTTATTTTCTCGATTGTATTCGATATTTTTTTTTCATCCAGTATGATTACAGTTTTGTATGTACAGTGCAGATAGTTCTAGTAAATACAATACATATATTGTCTGGGATATGGAGAGAGAGAGAGAGAGAGAAATAAAGAGAGAAACGATAATCCATAATATGTGTTTTGGCTAGCTGTGACGAAAGTCGCAGAGTAATGTTGCATTGGCGTGTGAGGAAGGGAGTCAATCCTGCCAGATTATTTGTTCCAGACGGTTAACTTCTTCTCGGTTATACTGGGCACGATAAAATGAGGTTGGAGAAGAGGGAGACGTGAATAAACAAGCAACTCCTTGCACTTGGAAATAATAAGCTGCATCGCAATATTGTTACTCGAGAACGTCTCCCGTTATGCAAAGCTCGGTGCGAGTAGTGGAGGATTTACGTAATTGCCCGAACCGGCAGACGGACGAGACAGTAATTTCACGAGGCGGTTACATCTGTTCTCTTCCATTGCTTTTTCGCCTCTTGTATTTTTTCTCTCTCTCTCTCTCTCTCTCTCTCTGCGTTTGCTTTCCGTTTTCTACCCTTTTCGAGATTCCCACTTCGTTACGTCGCTCAACGTCGCAGCGGAGTGAGGTCGTTTCTCAGACCCTCGGTGTTGTGAATAATAAATCTCTGTTTTCGCTGTATGAGTGTGTGCGTGTGTGCGCGCGCGGTAGCGTCGTAAAACTCCTTCCGTGGCCCCCCGGTCGTTATACGACAGACCTCGTTCATGTCTTCGACGGCTCGAATCTCGGCGCTGCAGAACACAGACAAGTAAGACTTCCGCGAGGCGATTCTGCCGGTCCTGCTGCATCTTCTCCTGTAACCAGGGACACCCGAACTTCGCGAAAAGGTTTCGGCGCATGTTAGACTTCAATACGCCACGGGCATATCAGCATTCCCCTGCTTGGCTGACCAATCATAATTAGGTTACTCCCACAGCGTGCGTCTGTGATTCGCGAGCAGACACCTGGGACGAGGAACACGTACACCATCCAATAAGGAAAGCGGATCTGAGCTATAGTGTTATGAAATGCAACTGGCCGTGCAATC
Source organism: Clitarchus hookeri (assembly GCA_002778355.1). Classification (NCBI taxonomy): domain Eukaryota; kingdom Metazoa; phylum Arthropoda; class Insecta; order Phasmatodea; family Phasmatidae; genus Clitarchus; species Clitarchus hookeri. Next base: position 170,473 of record NQII01001390.1, on the reverse strand, counting down.
TTTTAGCGAAAATCGGGTGTCCCGACAATATTGCCATCACATTATCATCGTTGTTTTGAAGCAGACGAAGCAGTCACTATTGTGAACTTGTGATAAAATTTTGGTGTACAGCAAGTAACTGTTTTAGCAAGGAAGGCATTTTTGAGGTGTGTGTGTGTATATATATATATATATATCAAAACCGCTTTAGTGATTACTCAGATGCCAAGAGCATGATTAATTTTAATCCAAATGACTTTATTGCTAATTAGGTCACTGTTTGTCATACAGTTGATAGAAAAAGCGTTTTACTCGTTAAATAATATACTCTTTTGTTTGGAAAATATATATAAGAATGGTAGCAGGAGATATAATCTTTGTATTTATGAAAACTAATGCATCAACTCCTTGAAGAATGCAGTATTATTTGAAGTTGTGCATGTTGTGTAAATTTTTTTTAATAGTTATAATTGTAGCTGTATGTATTAATACCGAATTACCTTATTATATGAAGTGTTGTGTTTTATATTTAATGCCCTCACATAACATTTTAATAAAACTGTCGCAATGATACTTACGTCTGTATTCTTCGAACACAATCACATCATAATAGCGGTCATCCAAATTTTGGAACGCAAATTTACCTACATCCGGGCACAAATTTTGCGCTCCATGTAAAATAATGTTACAGTAAGTGGTTTTGCCTACACTGGAGGGGACACAAATAAAGCTGTTTTTTTCTAATGCAAATTACCGCTTTGGATTCAATCACTGTGCCACTCAACAACGGAATTATAACAGCACACGCAAGTCGTATCAATAAGACTTAAGAACTCTTCCTTCGTAGAAAAAACATATTCAAAATAGGCATTCTCTGGTGTGGACAAGACCACTTGCTGTAACCGCATTTTACATGGGGCGCGAATTTCTTTTATCCATATGTACGAAAAATTTTCGTTCCAAGATTTGGATGATAGCTATTATTATTATTATGTGATTGTGATCGAAGAATACACACGTAAGAATCATTGCGGCAGTTTTGTTAAAAGGTTACGTGAGGGCATATCTGTACGTTTGCCAGTTAAAAGGTGGAATTGGACCGTACTTTGTCTCGGAAGAAACCAGTATGGTTCGTATCAAACGACCCTCCACTAGATAAAGATTGGTTCTTAAACAGGGTCACTGTAGTGGAGGCTAGTCGCTCGTTTTGGGAATGTGAGAGAAGGCCTGCCATAAATGAAGAAAGGTTTGACGAACTTGAAGTAATCTTATTATCTAGTGAGTCTAGAAGGTCGTCAATTTCAATTACTGAAATGTTTGAAGGCCGAGCTTGTGAGAATTTAGCTGATCCTGGGCCTTCGGGTGTTGACAGTTTTCTTGCTGGTAAGCCTTTTACTTCTTAATGTCGCAATCCTGATCCGATCCTATTGATATTGCCAGAGGCCAAAAAAATCTTTAGAAAAAAGGTGTGATTTATTTTTTTTTAGTATAAATCTGTTACGTAAGGTATTTTTCCAATTTGTGATTGTTCATTTGGGGCTTTTAAAATTACGGTAAATTAATTGTAATTGCAGCACGCGCAGTTATCATATTGTTTATTTTGTACTATTTGTGAACGTAATGAAGTAAAAACTTATTTTTTTTAGAAAATTTAAAGATTGCACGGTGTTTCAGTGGAAAGGTTTAGTAAACTCAATTTGACGATTCTTTCTTACATATTGCTTTGAAACACTATATTGAAAAAAAAAAAAATTAAAATAACTCAGCATTAGTCCTACACTGTGAAATGTTTTTTGTACTTTTACAATGAATATCCTTGAAAACCCTGTTGTCAAGAAAAAAAAATGTACGACTACCAAACGTTTTGTAGAAATACAATGAAATGTTATAAATTACAGTCTTGTGTTTCGATTTTCATTACTGAGAAGTAGAAATAACGTTAATTTTGAGCTCTTGTAAACGGTTTTAAAATATATATCTTTATTCGTCAAGGCTCGAACACGTAATCCCACTAGTCCCACCCGAATACCTTAACAGCACGACTTATTTATCTTACAATTTAACAGTATTTTTTAATAAGTATAACCTATATACAGGCTGGAAGTGAACTCTACCGACAAATCTCAGCATGTGATTCCTCATCGAAAAATAGGTCGAAAATACATAAACGACCTACAGCCTAAGTCTATTCCGGGAGGGTGTAATCTCCCTTGAAAGTGTAGCTGAAGCAGGCGTTTGTTGCTAATGATACATCCAGAATGAGAGACAAATCTCTGAGTTTCTGGTAGTGCATCATCGAACGACAATTGTAAACCATACAAAACTGGGAACGGTTAACAACTCTACATAAAAACGGATACGTTGGATTCCCACGTTTGCAATTACAAATTTAACTGTGCGATATTTTTCTTCCAACCTGTATATACACTGAAGAGCGAAAAAAACTGGTATAGGCGTGCGTATGCAAATAAAAGAGGTATGGAACCAATCAGAGTAACGCGATGTGGTCGGCAGATAGATCGGCTACTGCTGCTACAATAGCATGTTATCAAGATTTAAGTGAGTTTGAACGTGGTGTTATAGTAGGCGCACGAGAGATGGGACATAGCATCTCCGAGGTAGCGATAACATTTGGATGTTCGCGTACGACCATTTCACGAGTGTACTGTTAATATCGGGAATCAGGTAAAACATCACATCTTCGACATCGCTGCGGCTGGAAAAAGATCGTGAACGAACGGGACGAACGACGACTGACGAGAATCATTAAACGTGACAGACGTGCTACCCTTTCTCAAATTGGCGCAGATTGGATTTGTGGACTGCGCTGCAGGATTCATTGTGTGAAGTGCCTCCTGCATGCCTTCAGACATTAGTCGAGTCCATGCCACGTCGTCTTGCGTCACTTCTGCGTGCTCGGGGGACCCTGCNAGAAGAATTTAAGCTGTGGTTTAGAGAATTTCTGTACTTACAGAATGCCATTAAAAATATGCAAGCGGACTACACAATTGCAGTTTTATGACTGTATTTAATGTTTTATGAATGTTTGTATCGTAACAACACTTATTGGCATTAGATACCTCCAAAATATTATAACAGTTTTGGTTATATAAGTTATTTAACAAGGGAAATAGGCCTACACACGGCACCATGATCACATAGGCCTGTCTTTACTAGGAAAATAAGATAATTTGCAATAAATGTTCTGCACTTGAAAAAAAAAAAAGAATTTTTTTTCTTCAAAAACTGGCTTTAAAAGATGCATAGTTAAAGACGAACAGCCAATACACGCCAACATTTATAATTACGCGTGAACTCAAATTACAAAGAATTTGATTAGGTCATAGGGCATTATGGACATTTTTTTTTTACTTGTGACAAGTTTCACTTGTGACAAGATGCTGCCATGCAGACAATGTGATACGACCAAGCGGTCCATGGAAGGGACAACTCTAAGGGTGATAACCACGTCAGCTCTCGGCGAGATGAAATGAAATTACGGCCTCGAGTCAGAAAGGCAAGGGAAGCGGAACCGACCCTCAAGACGCACTGGCCTTCGAAAGTGGCGCGAGGTTCTGCACGAGAGAAGCCAGTACACAACCAGGGGCGTAACAACACGAGGAGGCGGGTATGCAGTTGCCCCCACACAAACTTCAAGGAGGGGGCGCCAAACGTACGTCTTCAGGTATAAACATTTATTTTCATTTCATCGCCTGTTGTTTAGCGATAAGGAGAGACGCCGAACGCGCACCTTCTGCCACAGATGTCTTAAAATTAATATAATTTTAGCGCCTCTTTTTAAATGGCAAGGCCCTCTGGACACAAGTCTTAAAATGAATTTCAAATTTAGCTCAAACCCGTTTGTAGCTCTAACTAGGTGAGCAGCGTAACAGTGGCAGACGGCTCGCCGAGCTAGCCGTAGCTAATGGTTGACAGAATGATAGCCCCTTCCCCTCTCCCCGGGCAACGCAGAGTAGCAGAGTACCGTTACAAACTCACCCAGACCGTCTGAACTAGTGAGTGAGCAGTGTCAGCGTGTCTGTGCACGATTTACTGGAGCGGCGTGCGCTTCCACGAGCTCGCAGTTGCCAAACTATGAACAAGGATGAAAGACGTAGGTCATCAGGTGCCGAAATTCGGAAAAGAAAGCGTGTTAAAGAAAAGGAGGTTTCGCAACTTAGCCAAGCACTTTCAAAATACTTGAGCAGATATGTCAGCGGGTAAGAACAGCCTATGTCTAACATATATTGTTAAGTATCACTCAGTGTCAGTTGTCGAACAAGTAGCTATAGTCCATTCGCGGTTACTTCAGACTTTTCTGAAGTCCTGCTCAATTTATACTATAGGAATGCTCACTATGTATCGCTCCGCTAACGCAAACGATGCCCTAGAAAATACGTCTTAAAAAGAAAAATTAATTTACCTCCCCAGCTATTCAGAATAAGTTGACTGATACTGCAGCACATTTTGTGTAAAGGTAAATAGTGAGTGACATTCAAACTTCTGTATACTATTGTGTTATTGTTGATGAAACAGCTGACATAAGTGGGCGCGAACAAGTGTATATATGTATTCGGACAGTTTTAGGCGATATGTCATCAGTTAAAGAACATTTCCTTGGACTGTACGAAACAGCGTCCTTAACAGGCGAGACTAATTTCGAACTTNGACAGTTTTAGGCGATATGTCATCAGTTAAAGAACATTTCCTTGGACTGTACGAAACAGCGTCCTTAACAGGCGAGAGTAATTTCGAACTTGTAAGGCACGCACTTTGCCGTTTTAATTGGTCACTTGGAAATCTCAGAGGAAAGCGTTACGATGGTGGATTTAATATGTCCGGAATAAATAAGGGAGTGCAAAAAAGAATGCTGGTTTTGCATCCTCTTGCCACATACGTCCATTGTAGCAATTTAGTTCTGCAGGATAGTGTTTGAGCAGTACCATTAATACGAGATTGTATGCAGTGGGTGAATGATGTGGGCGTTTTGGTACGTCTGTCGGCAAAAAGGCGAAGCATATTTGAAGAGTTTCGTTAAAGAAAAAGCATTTGTGAGCATTTCTACCCCGCGAATATTCTCTCCTACTAGATGGCGTGTGCGTACTGCTGCACTTGACACGATGTTGCAAGCCTACCCTCATATATTGCAATTGCTAGGAGGAATTGTTAATTCCAAAGATTCTGGAAACGAGGCTGCAGGTAAAGCTCGGGGGCTTCCTGGCCAGTCTAGCAAAGCAGGAATATATTTGAACTGCCATTTGCTGCAGGGAGTTCGGACCTTCTGAACGACTGAGTGTTACACTACAGAGTTCATCTATTATATGCAGTTCGGCTGCTAAATCTGTTGAAGCTACAATAGCACATTTTCTGAAATGCAGGACTGATGAAATGTTTGATGAACTGTGGACTTATATGGAAGAGAAAATGAACATATATGAACTGGAACCACCGATGCTTCCCAGAAAACGAAATATTCCACAAAAATTGGAGTACTCGGCAGCATCTTCAGAGAACTTCAATTTCACGACGCCTAAACACAGGCTTAAAATGAGCTACTTGGATACACTTGACGCAGAACTCGATCAACGCTTCAAGCAGCCTGGATTTTAGAGGGTTCGAACGTTGGAGGAAGTCTTATTATTGGATCCTGTGGAATGGAGTTCTGCTACAGAATATGTTCTTAGTACGTATGGAATAAATGTTCGCGATTTAAGACACAAGTATCTGTCATGGCTCAACTTGTAACTACAAAAAGTTCCTTGAATGAAATTGTTGGAGGTCTAAGGTAAATTCACGAAGAAACCAGAGAACTCTTCCCCGAAGTGCTTAATAAATTGCGCCTACTGCTTGTGATTTCCGCCAGTTCAGCATCTGCAGAACGCTAACTCTCCCTCTTAAAGCCGCTGAAGTTTTACTTGAGGTCTACTCTGACACAGGAAAGACTGAATTTTTATTTCATAAACTATCATTTTTCAATGTGTATTAAGTTTCTTTCATTTTAAGTAGCTACTGAGAGTGATATTTTCCTGTGATGTGTCATGGACTATTTATNATGTGTATTAAGTTTCTTTCATTTTAAGTAGCTACTGAGAGTGATATTTTCCTGTGATGTGTCATGGACTATTTATATACACCGAAGAGCCAAAAAAAACTGGTACACCTGCCTAATATCGTGTAGCCTCCCCCCCACCCCGAGCACGCAGAAGTGCCGCAAGACGACGTGGCATGGACTCGACTAATGTCTGAAGGTATGCCGGAGGCACNATGTGTATTAAGTTTCTTTCATTTTAAGTAGCTACTGAGAGTGATATTTTCCTGTGATGTGTCATGGACTATTTATGTACACCGAAGAGCCAAAAAAAACTGGTACACCTGCCTAATATCGTGTAGCCTCCCCCCTACCCCGAGCACGCAGAAGTGCCGCAAGACGACGTGGCATGGACTCGACTAATGTCTGAAGGTATGCCGGAGGCACNTACCCCGAGCACGCAGAAGTGCCGCAAGACGACGTGGCATGGACTCGACTAATGTCTGAAGGTATGCCGGAGGCACTTCACACCATGAATCCTGCAGGGCAGTCCACAATTCCAATCTGCGCCAATTTGAGAAAGGATTTGATGATTCTCGTTTAATGATTCTCGTCAGTCGTCGTTTGTCCCGTTCGTTCACGATCTTTTTCAGGCCACATCGATGTCGAAGATGTGATGTTTTACCGGATTCCCGATATTCACGGTACATTCGTGAAATGGTCGTACGCGAACATCCAAATGTTATCTCTACCTCGGAGATGCTATGTCCCATCTCTCGTGCGCCGACTATAACACCACGTTCAAACTCTCTTAAATCTTGATAACCTGCCATTGTAGCAGCAGTAACCGATCTAGCTGCCGACCGCATCGGGCTACTCTGATTGGTTCCATACCTCTGTTATTTGCATACGCACGCCTATACCAGTTTTTTTGGCTCTTCAGTGTANGATTGGTTCCATACCTCTGTTATTTGCATACGCACGCCTATACCAGTTTTTTTGGCTCTTCAGTGTATAATAGTATCATAGTTTCACTTTACCAACACATGAATAAAGTGATATGGCCCATGGCAATGTTAATGTCACATGCGGTGGAAGAATACACAAAATGCAAGCAAATAACTCTTAAGCAGGGCTTTAGAAAGTGCTAATTTTACACAGTCTATACTAACCAATTTGCACAAATTAAAAAATGAACAACTTAAACTAATGCCATAGGCTACCGCGTGGTATGCATGTAATCACCAAATAACAAGCCATACTTATGAAAAAAAATATTTAAATACAAAACAAAATTATTGCATATCATTAAAATTGTTTTTAATGCTTGAACTATTATTCGGTGGTCACATGTGCACCATGGGGTAGCCAACGGCATTAGTTAACGTTTTTTTTATCTGTACAACTTTGATACTGTTAGCTATTATGGCTGCAGCAAAACCGAAAAATTTTAGATTTGGCGTCAATTTATGCAAAAGATATAAAGTATTAGTTTTTTTTTTATTTGAAGGAAATGGCGTCACATACAACGCGTGCCGGTTGAACAATGCTTTGTACAATAATAATGTAATTAATTTTTTAGTATCCATCGTCACCCACTTACCTCTCAACGCCCGGTAACGCTGCTGTTGGTGTTACGCAGCTGTCGTGCGGGCGTACGTACCCTGCAGGCGCGTGTTCTTACACTGGTACTGCTGCGAAACTCGATACTGTGTTTACAACTCCGCGGACAAGACGCTATCGACTTGCGCCGCTCGGGTGGGGGACACGACCTCGTTCGGCAGATTACCATCTCAAGCTCACGTGCTGGCACGGCATCACGGGAAAAGCGCATTAGCACTGTTTACGTAATCAATCACCGCATGGAACATGTACTCAAAAAAAAANCACGGCATCACGGGAAAAGCGCATTAGCACTGTTTACGTAATCAATCACCGCATGGAACATGTACTCAAAAAAAAATTTTCTGCCAGGAAGGTTGCAATGATATCCAATTTACCTCGCGAATCGAGTCGCCAGATCTCGTGTAACTTGAAGTTTAAAATTTGGCTTTGGCATCGCAGGATTAATAACNAGTTTAAAATTTGGCTTTGGCATCGCAGGATTAATAACTGAGAGGCTAAAAACAACAGTAGTTCCAAACCACACGCTTCCAAGAAGACTTTCGCGTATGGACATAATGAATAACTCATCGCCGTGCAGATTTTTAAGTTTAGTAGTTCATTTCCTGGATTTTTTTTGTATTGGTTGAGTTTTTATAAGACTTGTGGGGAAATTTTCATTGCCGTTGACCTTACGCTGATCAGCGACACTATTAAGTTGTTAGAAAAATAAACACCTTCCAACCACGCCGAATTGTAATAAAAAATACAGCAAATTTATTATAACCTGGTTTTGATCACTGCACCCCCAATTAAGAAGTTTAAACCAAGAAATACTACTCATAGTTATTTCCGATGCCACTATAGATGGCAAACACGGTTTAAATGAACTTCTTTGTTGCTGCGGGGCAGTCAGTGTCTTATGACGTATTGCTGAAATGGTTCCGAACCAACAATACCCGACGTACACTGAATTTATGTTGGGTGAGCTGCTTTGAATGCCTTTATCTCGTCGGACTTGTCTGCCCAGATTTCCAAAATACTTGGAGATGGGAGGCCTATCGTCACATACACTATCTCACGATATGTCTACAACCTCGGGTTCGACAAGCCTTTCCCCTTTAGAGGGGATCAGTTCCTTCCATCTTGCATTTACAGAATTTTCGCCACAATCTTCGTCACAGCTTTTTTTATTTTATATTGGCGGTCGACAGGCACAGTGCGCTTCTCTGCACGTTGTATAAACTTGGCATTCCTTGACTACTGTCTCTAGTGTAGTTACTGTAATCGCCGGCAAGAAAAAGTTACTTATTTCTTGCCGGCAGTCACAAGTCAGAAATTAATAAGGACATTGAAACTGCCGGAATTTGATGAACCTCGAAAGGGCTTTATTTTCGTTAAAGCATATTCTTAAACAGATTATTATGGCAAAAAATAATAGGTAAATCCAAAACGGCAGGGACTCGTCCCTCTTAACTGCTCGGCTCTCAAGACCTCGTTGTTAAGAGCCGCCCAAATCTCTCAACTCAGGTTTAACTGCTTTTGTTTGTCTCTCGAATCTCCAGCAGTGACTCTCCTGCTCACATGTACGACGTACAATAAGATGGGAAACCGATCGCGATTCGGTGGGGCGTCGTTCGATACAAACACAATTTTCCTCCATGTCGTCGCGCTTTCGGCAAACGTGTTCTGCTGCGCTCCCGGATATACAGGATGATTCTAAAACCATGGGACAAACTTTGAGGGATGGTAGAGCTCACTAAAACAAACGATTATTGTATAGGAATATATGGGCGGAAGTGACGCGTTGAGGCACAAACACAAACACAACACAGGACATGAAAAACATTTTTTATTTACAACGTCGCCGCTAAATGCCTTTTTATCGAGTCTCGATTTGTTCCAATGGGGGCATTTGAAAGCCCTCGTTTACGAGACTCTAGTTGATTCCATTGAAGACCTCGTCGCTCGACTATCCTGGCTGCACGCATGCGTGAAATACCCGGCGTATTTGAATCTGTTCGCCAATACCTCCACCGACGCTACCAAGCTTGCATTACTGTCGGTGGTAGCAATTTTGAACAATTATTATAAACATTGCTGTAAAAAGGCATTTAGCGGCGACGTTGTAAATTAACAATGTTTTGTATGTCATGTGTTATGTTTGTGTTTGTGCCTCAACGCGTCACTTCCGCCCATATATTCCTATACAATAATTGTTTGTTTTAGTGAGCTCTACCACCCCTCAAAGTTTTTCCCATGATTTTAGAATCACCCTGTATACAAACATGTACATACCTGTACGCGGTATAATCAAAAGTAATTAAAGAAAGAACTTATAGTTGTTTAAGTGACAGGAAGACGTTTAATATTTAGTTTATGAGTATACGTTTCAGTCAAATGTATGTTCTCTCAGAAGGAACGTAACAAATACCAGTGCAAATAAAATTGTCTAGAGAAATAACGTGCGTCTTTCTAATAAATGGGCCCGCACATTCCCTCAAACATGAATTATAGCAGACAAATTATATTCAAAATAGTGCCACGGTCCCAAATAATCGCGGATTCAGAGACCTGCTTCTCATTACATCGAGCCAAACACTAAAGCGTTCAGCATACTAAGCGAAAACTATAGAGCTAATAATAAAAAGTTCAAAGTATTCGGGAAACTTTCAATTTATAGAGTGAATGGTTTTTTCGCGTGTTGTATTTACATTCACTTACCGCGGATATGCGCTGTATAAGCATTTCCCGAATTATTGTTAACTGTAATTATTTTACATTTAAGTTCAGAGTGACATTTTCAAAGCTGCATTAAGAGACCGGACTCCACCAGAGTCGATTATGGCTTTACTAGAGCGGCAGAACCTAAGGCTTGGATTACGACCGCTTCACGTGACGGATTATGCTTTATTTAAATTGGTCCCTCCACTTTAGACTCAAGTGAAGTAAAACATCCGACCACTTAATACAGTCGCTTATCAAGGTCTGGCTATGGTAATTTACACATTACGTAATATCTTCAACTGTGGTCTGCTTCTAGCCTACGAGTTCTGATGATTTATTTTCTAAACCCTCAACAGCCGTTTAGTGGTGTGCAACTTAAAAGGAACTGCCAATATTTTCCCGAGGTTAGTAGATAAAGGATGTCCACGTCGAAGTGAGCACTTTTAAGATCAACTTCAAAGAAAATCCCCTGTCTGTATCTGTATATATGCTGCAGTTCATAACAGCATTCATGGCCCTAGTTAAGGGGTCAGCCTGTCTGTGTCGTTTTTTTTTACCAAGAAGCGTGGGAGCCATAAGGGTCACACTGGCACGTGCTACAAGAGCGCCATCGCCGCTACGCGCAGGATCCTGGACTACCGTGCAGTGTTTCTCGTGGTGCTGCGTGTGCCTACGGGACTTTCAGAGGTGATCCTATCATTGTATCAATGAAAAGTCTGTAGCGAATTTCAAAACCGGCTCCTATCGTAGTTTGGGTCGAATTTGGCTAGTACGTTTTAATATACGGCAGTCTAAAAAAAAAGCCGTTTTTAACTTGTATATTGGAGGGCTCCAAAGTGATATTTACAGCATGCGTGGTAACTTTAAAGTATAACTCCTTCCTCGTCTGGAGTATATCTTTTCGTAGGTAAACATACTGGGAGTTTCGTCAAGAAACCAGGATTTCAAACACTTTGCAAAGCAGTTGAAGCGCCAGGCAAGCGGAACCCTTCAGTTGGTAGCAAATTAATTAAAATAGTGGTAATACTCGGCATTGTATTGTGAGTGTAATATTTAAATGTATGGCCCCTGAAGTTGGTGTTTCTTATTTTATTCACGCTCTAATACTTATTTGAATATCAGTGACACATTCACATTCCCAACAGTCACACGGTTTAACTTCGACGGTGCATGAGTACAGTTTTAAGTCGCCAGGCTCATTGCATTGTTCTGTTTGCGTACGGTAGAAGGAATACGAAAAGGGCGGAGAAGTAGATCCGGATCAGGGCTTTCAGAAGTGCTCAATCTTGAACATTGTACAGGCGGAAATTTCATAGCAATCTCTATGTATGCAGTGAAGTGACTCGACTGTCTTTCTGAGTCACTCATGAACGCACAGTCAAAATCGCTGGACGCAAAAGCATGAACATTTAGGCGTGGCTTTTCGAAATTCGTCCCCTAAACACGTGAAAAGAGGGGAATTATATTATTTTTCAATGGCCCCCTCAGTAGCTCATTAACCCGACGAGATAGCGTTGCACTATTTTCTTTTATTATACTGCCTGTAGAAATCCCTGAAAACTAACTTCAGGANCCCCCCCCAACAAAAAGGAGAAAAGAGGTAAAATGTGTTTCTGAGGACTCCTCAATAGCTCGTTCACCCGATAAGATATCGTTATGCTCTGACTTTTAAAGTCTACCTATAGAAATTCTTAGAAGCTGACTTCGCGATTTTTTTTTTAATTAGCTGCAAAGAAGGTGAAAGGGGGTAAAAATGTGTTTTCGAGGACTCCTCAAAAGTTTGTTAAACCCGATAAGATGTCGTTATGCTCCTGGCTTGAATGTGCACGTGAAACTTCTATATCGTATTCTGTGCTTGGTAACTGTGCAAATGCTTGAGTGGTCCATGCCTGTAGCGACCACACTTCGCGCATACGTGACGAACGTGTCACTTTCTCCTCGAGTGTGAATAAGAAAGAAATCCCGGCATAAGTGTAGGTCCGGGCGTGGAGCCGAAATCAGGCATCGGTCGCCGCCATCCGCCACTTCTCGCTTAGAGAAACATGACCCAACACAATCCCATCTACAGAAAAATTGAAACCGTAGTGATGCGTGAAGTGATGTAACTTGATCGGGGATAGAACTGTTCAGTTTTGCTCCGGGATCGGTAGAAGGCGAATCTAAAATGTTAAAAGCACGTGGTTCCTTAACAAGCTCGGAGCGTGAAAAAATACGCGAGAAACTTCTGCGGGTCGGTACGGAGACATCAGCAATTTGAGAGAAACGTCAGCAGTATGAAAACAATTTTGGGAGAGGCCAAGGACTGCCTACGAAGGGGCGAGGACCGACGTCCTTGAAGTGTCGGGTCAGTGTCCTTACCTAGTGACATTACCTATTGTCTGAACGTGGCAACCCGTGGCATAGCGCCCGTTTAGCGGCCACGTCCATTCTTGTTTAGATCCAGAGAAAGCGAGTTTACGAAGCCCACGATGAGTCGGTCTTGACGAAATGAGGCTTATTACGATCTTTCTGGGATCATACACGGGTTCGCTCTTAAATTCGAAAATTTTTCTACTGAAAGATGCGTGTTTACAAAATCTCAATCAAAACACAATTGTAATTTCACTGTTTGGGCCCTACTCTTGTCAACTGCAATTTGAAGAGCGTGAATATTAGTTACAAAATAAAGTTAATATTCAATATTTTGGCACTTGCAAGTATATATCACAATTCGGATCAAAAACGAACGTTTATATACAAAAATATACAATTTCTCCATTTAACGCCAGTTTGAAAGTGACTATTAGCGCACCTTGCGGTAGGAATTTTCCCCACTCCAAACTCTCATTCGCGCAGTTTCTGACATTTGGCAAGCAATAACTTTTAATCCTCAATCTTCAAGGGCGTGTCTCTCCCTTAACAATCACGTTAGATCATAATTCATATTACATTTCCTGCCCTATTTTCCATAAAGAATCATTTCACTAAGTTCGTGCGTGGAGCTCAGGATCACTCTGTATGTTGGCGAGGTACAGTAGTGTGTAGCGCAAGATTATTGCTTGGAAACACGCCCGGTAACGCAGATCAACCCACACTACTTGAACGGGGATTCGAATTATTTACTCCCTAAAATAGCTGTAAAATTTAAATGTATAAACAATCTCGAGGATCTGCTTCGCGTCTTTTTGCAGAAATTCTTCGTTTTCGCGTCATAAATTCGGATTATTAGTAATTACTGACAATGTACTATTATAGAAAATTTACATTTTACGAGGAGTTTAATATTTTTGTGCGTAATTTTAATTGTGTGGTATCTCCTTGTCGTAAAAAGCCAGGATCGTATTTACAGTTGATCAATAAGTTCCTGCCTTTTTTGCAAGCAGGGAATAACACACAGTGAAAATTAGATACAAAGGTATTAAACAACTAGTAAATTGTAAATTTTCTGTAATCAAACATTTCCAGTACGACCTCTAAAACGATTGCGCGTGGATAGTGGGTTGTTTAGATAATAATATTGCAAAAAAAAAAAAATTGCCGACATTTCGTCATTATGAAACCAACACAACTCATCACAGACAGTCGATAGACGCAGAGGTGCAGCTGTGCGCTTTCTTTGATCTGAGACGCAAATAAAGGCGTTACGTTCGATATTATCTAGCTGTAGTACGCTGGCGTCGCGAGTATATGAAATGCGCGAACGAGAAGACTGGTTTGCGCAGGTTGTTCCATACCCTCGCTCCCCGCAACGTACACCAAAGATACCAGGACCCATGGCCGAGCGAAAAATACAGGCCTGTTTTATCAGCAGTTAGGCTGCGTCGAGTTTTGCGCGCTACGTCAGCGAGAACCCATACACGAGTGTAAACATAATGGATAGCATACGGCGTTTTGTCATAGTCGAATAATTATAACAGTTTAAAGTTACTATAATAACAAATCGTGTCTCGTGTGGTTTGTCTAATTGAAGTAAGCAAACCAACTAATACGACAAATTATTTTATATTATTTAAATATGAAGATTAAGCAAATTAACAGTTGCATGCAATACACAACGTATTATTTGCAGCAAATGAAATTTATTTAATTTATTTTGCCAATGCTTATCTTGAAAGAATCACTGCAAAAACATTTCGGCGTAAAAATAACATACTTTCGTGGTTTACTTTGTTCTTTCAGAAAACGTACGTGTATGTCTACACACACACATATATATATATATATATATATATATATGCCTAAGAGAACTACAACTTCGTCGGGATTTCTGTGTTCCGGACGTATATGAATGCCGCATTTACTAACATTTGTCTTGTCTCCAGTTATTATGAATAAATGTATCGCCGAACCAACAAACGTAGGCAATTCCATTTCCAAATTATCGGCTCGGCCGGAAACACAAGTTACTTAAGCAAGAAGAATGAAATATTTCCGACAGGTTATCCATCTGTAATTTAGTGATCAATTTATGCTGCATTTTTAATGCGAGTTGTATACTATAGTATGCATATTTTCGTTGCTAAACACATTGTTTTTGTACTAAGCCATAAAAAATAATCTGAAACTGTTATGTGCATGCCCAGTATTTTATTTAGTAATCCTATAGATGTATACCACTTTTTCCTTTTTTCACTGACCCACCGAATGCTTTTTAACATTATTTATCACACAAACACCGAAAATTAAATTAATGAAATCACTTCATACTTAGTTTTTGAGTAATTGAGTACATATACAATTTCTAAAGTACTATCTTTCTTAACTCATACTAAATATTTTCTGTTAATAAAATGATTCAAAAATGTATGTACACTAGCACCAAAACATAATACATACCTACATATCAATGATTTTATGAACAAAACAAAGTGATAGACCAAGCATGTACGACAATTGCCATGTGAGTTATTTATTCTTTATATTGGGTGTATGGGTGCATGTGAACTACTGAATTTGTGCAACTTCACCTTAATGATGCAAAACGCGCTTGAGTATGACTTTTACTCGGATCATAAGACGCAAACTTTAACAGAATTATATTGGGCCTGCAAATGGTAAGGTGGAAGGCTTTAATTTTGGTAGTTATTCATTACACTAGCATACTAAACTTAAACTACTAGCATAGAAACCCATAGCGACGTGTATTTTAAAGTACGATATGCAATCACTGCTACGTACGTTGTAACATTTACATGTTATTTATGCATAACGAGTTTCGCATTAATAATTAAGAAGATAGTACTTACTGTTTAAATTCTATGAATTTAATGACATTTTCTTTTATAAATTTGTTTTTATAAGTGGAATAATACAAGGAATCTGAGTCCTTCCTGAAAGAGTTGCCGCACCCTTATTCTAAAGATTACTGGAATTAAATTAAATTGGCACACTTTCAAAGATTTTTATTTTATAAAAAGTATACTTCATCTAAGTATACCAATTCACTGTCAGTGTGCGTATGCAATGAGATGTACTCGGCTAAAGTATCATCGTCTAGCAATTTGTAACGCACTGAAAACCAAATCCTAGTATGGACACAAAAAACGCACTGTTCAAGATTTTCTTGCTCCTGTGATTATTCTAAATACTTGCAGAGCCCGAGTCAATAAAATTGCAGAGCAGCAAGCAAAAATAGTACAACAGTGAGTCTATCTTCAATACTTTAAAATATAGTCATAAGGTAAAATCATGTGACCTAGTTAATATGCTGTGAAAAAAAAAAAACGAAATATACTTCTCAAGAATCTTTTAAAACATTTATTTGTGTTTTAAATTAGTCTTAACTGTGACACACCCTTCATACACATTTATGTTTGTACCCGGTGATTAACCCAAATCAGGTGAATTCTGAACACCTCTGATTCAAACTCCTAGGTTTATTTAGGAATAGTTGTTGGGTATGCTACACTGTACATCCAAATCCTGAATGGCTAATATTTTCCAGTAATTATAGATTAAATATTTTTAACATTCTTTAATTATTTTGGTGTAATTACAGAAACAATAAAGTTTTTTGTAAATCAAATTTTCATAGTAAACTTAGAAACACCAAAAAATATTTGTTACAAAAAGACAAAGCAAACACACTGTCCTGATTCAGAAATTACTGTGAACGCCACAGGCCTTTGTCACAACACACACTGCCTTCAACGTACTGGAATGTGTACAACTTGTGCTTACGAGCATTATTGTAACTACAGTGTTGGCTGTGACGACTGGTTCTGTGCGCAGGAAGAACGATGGTACTGTGTGGATTCTTGGTATCAACTGTTTTTTTTTTATTATTATTTAGATGTTTCAGAGAGCAGAGAACTATTTAGAGTCTAAACATACAAATAGCAGCAAATAGTTATTTTACATGTACACGTACCGTAATGATACAAGTTAAGACGTATTTTATCAAACAATTATTTAACAGACAAGTTTATTTCAAAGCGTTACAGAACTTTTCAGATTTCCCTAGGTCAGTTTTACATTCCTACAGTTGAGTCTTCACATTTAAACATTTTCATTGTGCGTCGTAAATACTGTTTGACGATTTTTACTAACTTTTTTTTTTGTTTGAATACTTTGATTTTGTTAGGTGCTGTAAATTATTATAAAGTCTACTTCGACTAACTCTTACACTAGTATACCCATATTTAATTCTGTTTACTGAGTCCCTGTCAAAGTTGCTTGCTTGTCTTGTGTTGTGCTCATGTTCATCTTTATTGGTAGTAAAATGCAGGTTTTAATTAGTGTTGTTATTAGTTACGTTAAACAAATATGTCAAACTTGATAGTTGAATTTGCATTTTTAGTGGCTTGATATTACTTATTTTATGTAGTCTACATGTTGGTTCAAAAAGGGAAGACCATTTAGTATTTTTAGTGCCTACTTTTGTAATACATCGACTTCTTTTGTAATAACTTTTGTTACTTGGCCGCATGCTATATATATATATATATTTATTTATTTATATATGTGTGTGTGTGTTTATTGAAAATGTGGTTATATTAATGCATAATACACATTTTCCCTTGTGATTATTAGCACCTATTTAAAACGGTTGCGTATGCCAATAACATGTACAATTTTTGAGTTTATGTATGCGACATTTTCAACCAGCTTAGTTCATGGTCTATTCTTAGGCCACTTGGCAACATTCACTCGAGAAATAGGAACCTTGTTAATATTTAAATTAAAACTTTCAATTTTAGTACTTGATAATCTTGTAATAATCACATAGTTTGTTTTATCAACGTTCATTGTTAATTTATTGTTTACAAGCCTTTTATAAATTTTATTCAGATTTTTTTTGCATATCATATGACAATTAGGCTGTTGTAGTTGCTCTATAAAAAGACCTGAATTGTCTGCAAATAGGGACAGAAGGCCCTCTAGTTGCAATCCTCCAAGGTCATTTATGAATATTAAGGATACAATTGGGCCCAATACTGAACCTTGGGGTACTCCATATGCTACTTCCAACTATACACTATCAGTACCTTTCACTGAAACATATTTATTTATGTTGACTAAGTAACTTTTAACTGTTGGGTTTGTTACGAGTCAAATTAAGGGCTGAGCATGATTTCTTATGAATTATAATCATAAATAAACTCAACTGTGTTAAATATTTTTTCTTAAGAATGTCTTGTATGTGAAATATTATTTTGTAACATATAATACACGGCTTGAAAGCTTCTCAAGGAGCCATTGACAAGCCAAGCACATTTAAAGCATAGGTATTTGAAATATATATCAAGCGCAAGACTGCAGAATTCAGTAATACACAGCATTTTTCCAGACCTGAAAACATTTTTCGAAAATGGTATTTCCAGCAGTTAAATGTTTTCAAAAAGTATATAACCTGGATAATGTAAATATTTTAAAACACCATTATGTGGCTGTTTACACACTGCAATACCTGAGAAATCAGGGAAGGAATCGTATTTCAGAAAGTCTATCTACAATTTACCTCGATAAGTAGATTATTAGAAGTCTCAATTCCGTTTCTTTAGAATAAAATGTATCTGTCATATGTGACATACATATTCGTGGTTGTATAAACGGCAGATTGTTTAACACTCGCGCTCCTTGGTGCAGGATAATAAAGCTCCTTTGGTAGCAGATCGGTTAGGTGCACTGCATTAAATAACTAAATTTCGCGTAGGCCTATTTGCCCAGTCTAATATTCCCTTATTCCTCACATTAGCGTCTAAAGTCGCACAATTTGAAGGCTAGAACACCCCAGATAATACCTGGCGTTATAACTTGTAAATAAAGTATGGAAATAAACAATATTGACGTGCCTAATAATCAGAACTTCTTATTCACAATTGCAGTAATATTATTTAATTTCATATTAAAATGCCGAATTTTCTGTCCCGAATTTAATGAACACTAAAAAAAAGTTCATATTTACAAATAAATGTAAGCTTCGTATGGGGGAAAAAAAAATTGTGAGGTCCGTAATGTTCTCGTCGAATCCACATCTGCTGTCTTTATACAACCCGACGTATGTATTTCACCACCTATAAAAACATATTCAAATAAAATGAACATTTGAGAGTAATACTAAATAATGATAC
This sequence comes from Clitarchus hookeri, assembly GCA_002778355.1. NCBI lineage: Eukaryota > Metazoa > Arthropoda > Insecta > Phasmatodea > Phasmatidae > Clitarchus > Clitarchus hookeri. Next base: position 151,585 of record NQII01001390.1, on the reverse strand, counting down.
GTCTGTTCAGCTTTATTCCTGCGAAAACCACGTTAGCGTACACTTTATATTCATTTATTAATCGCTGTTCAAACAAAATAAAACGCAGTATTTGTATACATTATTATGGACCATTCCAGGCAGTTGTCACCGCTGTTACGTCACAAGATTAGAGAGAGAGAGAGAGAGAGAGAGAGAGAGAGAGAGAGAGAAAGAGAGAGAGAGAGAGAGAAAGAGAGAGAGAAAGACGCTGCACAAAATCACACAATTTATGTCTGCATCGTGCCAGGACCAAACGCCGGACTATGCGGGCGTCTGGAGCCGGGACGCGCATGAATAATAACGAAGGGAAAGAGTACTATGGTATATTCGCGGTATCTTCGCACTTTTCGAACCAAACCTTTGGCAAATAACTTGATGTATGACGTGTTCGATTGCTTACCAGACGTATCACGTATCACAAGCGTTTTACACTTCTGTCAAAATAAAAGTAGCTTATTTTTTGTTAAAAAAAATTCTTACATACATCTCATCTGTAAACGATGTTCCATTCATAATTGATATGAATAAAAACCAAGTGACTCCCTAGTGACAAATAGTTCTCATAAAAAATATTATTAAACTGAGTGCTCACGAACGCGGTGCGCTGTCCCTTTGGCGTAGTTTTATAGACTTTAGTTAAGTTTTATTTGCACGAGGCGGATGAATAGCGAGAAAGTAGAACGTTAAGCAGGGCTTCATAAAAGTTGGAAGTAGCCATGACTGGACTGTTCGACCACGCCAAGCGTGCATCCGGGAAATTTGTGAACTACGCAAGGTCGCGTCGTTATCTCCCTTCCCCTCTTCTCTTATTCTTCCCCTTTTTTCTTCGCCTTCTGCTCGCTCTCTTCTGGAAGGGGGCGGCCGCTCACGTCGCCGGACCTCAACAAACCCAAAACGACCATGCAACGTTACAATTCAGTAGCACGGGACGGTCGCTAAACCACGCTAATCCGTTCTCTGTGGTGCCCGGTACCACAGACACCAGTGTCCTCAGGCCATGGTAGTTTAGAAGGATGATGTAAGATTGATATCCAAAATTATTTCAATTTTCCGACGCCAAGTGTAAACATGTTTAGTGAACATCGTTCAGGAATGATGTATTTTGGAGTTCAGGTGACGAGGCCCGGTATTACGCGCTTCGGCTGAGCAACCCTGGAAAAATGTCGATAACAAATTTTGGCTGTGGTTCCTGTCTGATCATGTCGACTAATCGTACCAAAGTCATAAACAATAATTAGATAAAAGAAAACCTCCGACAGCCAATGGGGTCACAGGAATTTAAGAGATTATTTTTTGACGCCCGGTACTGTCGTGGACAGACACGGGTTACAAAAATTTTCATTTGAAAATTATATTCCTGATTTCTAGATATTTTTTTTTTCTCTCTGACCTTTTACTCAACACATTTTTTTTTTCTGTAAGGACAGGCGCTTTTGCATTATACAGTAAAATCTTAGTATAAAGTATACACTTCAATTTAAAGTACTCTTCTTTTAAATCACATCTTTCATATCTCCAGAAGATATATTTACTTTTAAAAATATGTTAAGTATGAATATTTTTCAGTATTAAGTAGGCTTATGCAATTCCAAGTCCGCTTGTGTACTTTGTATCGACAGTCTACTGCAGTGCACACTTTCAAACCAAAATACTTCCATGATCTTACAAAATCACTCCCAAATATATTGCAAAGAAGAATGCAGAAAAATTTTGTCCAATCAGGCAGCAGTGTACAATTAATGACAGAACTGCTAAATATAGCCTGTATATTACAGAACTCCCTGACATTTAGCTAATGTGTTAAACATACCCTGACATTTCCCTGTTTCGCAGATTTTCCAAACGAGTGGCAACCACGAGTAGAGGTGAAGACTGTGCCTCGGCCATATTACAGACAATGGCGTGTCGGCTCCTTTGATGTGGGCGTACCCCCTTCACTGATCGACTGGGAACGGGCCTTGTGTCTGACTAACTCCTCCATGCTGCGAAAGATTTCCAGTTGACTGGCTGGCTGCCTCCTGGCAAGCAGGTAGCTGGAGCTGATTGTAAAATGGCGTTCCGACAAGTGTCTGGCTTGTGACGCCATTTTTGGTGGCGAGTGCGGCTGGAGTTCGTGATGTTAAGTGTATACTGTATACTTAATTACTCTGTGGCCGAACCAAGGGTGGATCTGGGTGCGAGGGTCTCAGTGACGATGTGGCAGTCGCACCATCCTTGGGGGTTGTATCTGGTCCACTTCTGTGTCAGCTGCAACTTTGACTAAGCGGTGTGTTGGGGGAGTGTTTTCACTCTCGAACAAGCACCGTTCCTATGGCCCAGATCTGGTGGGACGGACACGTGAGGGTGACGCAATTAAAGCATTTTATATACGTTGCAGTAGTATCTTCATGTTAGTAAAATCGAAATTCCTCTTGGTGTTCCCGCCCAAGACAGGGTCATGTATGGATGAGAGGTAGATGGTACTAACAGGAGTCGGCTGTCCTACCTTAAACAGACCTGTCGCTGCAGCCAGCCGGAAGAATGGACGAGGCGAGACGACATGGTGGTGGAGACACGGCGGAACGAAGAAGGGGGAGGAAACGGGAGAACCCTGAGGGAACCCGCAAACCACGACACCCCAGTCTGCAATCGAACCGGGTATGCCAGAGGTGGGAGGTCAGTGACTAACGAGCTGAGCCGACCGTGGATCCTCATAAAGTTAATGTCACAAAAAATTGACAAATTGTGTAATATGAAAAGCTGTGATATGAAAATAAATATAAAATAAGACACGTAGCTGTTGACGCTGACCACGGGGATAACCACTCGCGTTATGTTCTGGTCGAGGAAACCCGCCAGTGGCATGGGAACTTGCATGCAGTACTTCCAAGGACCGACCCACCGGGATCCATGCTGAGGTTCTCTCGTGAGACTCTTTCCCGGTGTCCTGGGGCCGTGGTGATTCCTTGAACTCCTTACGGGCTCGAGTTAATGCTAATCCTGCAGCACTGATCAGGACTCGCGATGGTTAGTAGTTGAAATCTGCCGGAGACAGAGATGGGGAGAGACTCCTATAACCTGATACGGTTATAAGTTGAAACAGTCAAATAACAACCTGAACAGTCGGCGCACAAAAAAAAACGGATGTTCGACGGCTAAGAGGGTTCAAAGAACTTCAATTTTTTCGGTGTCCGATCGATTGGGGTGGGAGTCGTGGCGACAGCTGGTTTTATCGGTTCAGTTCATGTGTCCGCTATCGAGGACATGTTGCACACGATGGATATTTATGGTCGGTGCCGTACATAATAAATAATCAGTGGCCTGTGTTTTGAGTGTCATGCTTGTGAGAGGATCTGATTCGTTGAAATTTCTGCATCTCTTATTTGTCAATTGGTAATCTTATTATCGTTAAGCACGCAGCACATTGTCCACTGGTTGAGAGGAGCACGCTGGTCACAAGTACAGCGCACATCACAAAATTAAACGATTGCAACACTCGAGTTCGGATATCAATTCGGGACTGAAAGGGTTAAACTCGGTACGTTGGAGATCCTGAGAGAAAACCACTCCCCAATGATGGATCGACGCGTTGAACGGCGGCACATCTCCGGCGCTATCCTGGACAGACAGCAGGTGTGGTTTGGTGTCCTACCACGAAAACGGGTGTTCCTGGATGCAAGCGTATCTGTGCAAAGTGGGAGGACGGCCTCGTATGCAGTAATGTATCAGATTCAGGCTTTGTTTTCCGATCGACAGGGAGTGATAGCTGGGTGTGCCCGCGCAGATACGGGGCGTATCTCTACCCCTCACTTGAGCTCTCGATTTAGACGGTCGCCTACCTTAAGATATTTTTGCGTCCGAGATTCAGAAGCACGAGAACGATAAGGGCTATACTAACACGCGCATCAGGTGCACCGTCGCCACTATGCACAAGGCTCTGAACTGGTGTGCAGTATTTTTTTCCCCCGTGTTTGCGTGTACCTATGGGACTTTCAGCGGTGACCCTATTATGTTATTGGTGGAAAGTCTGTTGGAAGGTTCAGTGCAGGGCCCTTAAGTAATTTAGTATGTACCAGATGCCTACGTTTTCAGATACATCACTTTGAAAAAGTCGTTTTGAAGTTCTCTGAAACGGTGTTTCTAATGTGAGTGGCGTCTTGAAAGCACTCAACAGCCCTCGTCTGAAGTGTGTGTTCTTCTCGTAGCTCAGCACATTGGACGCATATTTAATAGTTTCGTGGAAAAACGTTTATTTCAAACACTGCAACGCAGTTCAAGCGCCAGGCAGGCGGGAGCCATAACAGTACAAAAGTAAACACATTATGTACTATCTGTCCACGGAGTCTTTATACTTCCTAAACAAAACCTTTGAAATATCACTCCGTATATAAAATGTCTAGTTGTTGTTTTTATAAATACAATCCATGTATCACAAATTTTGTATCTTCCGTTAAAATTAACGGACTTTTTTTTTTAAATATTAAACTTTCAATTCTATTTCGTCTAAAAATTGCAATATTTCCATTCATAATCAATATAAATAAAATTTAAAACGGAGAGCAACGGGTTGTGCTGGTAATGGTTAGTAAGGAATAATTGTTTTTTTTTAATAATATTAAATTTTGATTATGCGGTATTTATAAAGTAAATATTTGTTACTGCCTTATTTAGATTTTTGGGGATGTATTGTAAGGTGTCACCTTGGCGTCACCTCGACAAGGAATGTAACCTTTACACCGGTCAAGGCAGGGTTCCTCAGGAGAAGGGGGTCGTCGGTTTGTTTTGTTTCTCGTTGCAATACGTTGAGGCTTTCGGGAGATCTGACCTCGATGTCATTGCTATGTTGTTGTTTAATGGAAGTCGGAAAATAAAAGACAAATTGAATTATTGGCTGTTAAATTCTACTTAATTAAAAGTGTCGACTGGTAAAATTTATGAGTGAGAGATGTATTACTCTGGAAGCCTACACATTATACTGTAAATTTAAAGCCAGGTAATGATGTTATTATATTTTATAGTAGATTTCTTCCGCCCCAGAAGTTTTGAATCATGTACTGTAAAAAATTATTTATCTGTTTTGAGTAGCCGGTGCAACTTACTCATTCCACAGTCATATCGAGTTGGCGAACATAAAATTTATTTTACTTAGCCTCTACAAATATACTACATTGCCTGTACTAGTAAGGAGAGTACGAGACCCTTACAGTATTTTTTTAAAAACACATTTCATTATTATGTTTAAATATAATTATGTTTTATTATCTGTCCAGTGAAAAAATACGGTACGTTGGTATTTCCATTTTCTTCCAGGCTAGTTTGCGTTATTTTTTTACACGTGGCAGAAGGGTACCTGTGAGTATCTCAAAAGTATAACTTGAGCAGGGCTTCAGAAAAAAATGACTCTAGGTACTTATTATGTACATAGTATGAAAACTGGAGAGAACTTCTTAGCTTTATAACTTCTGAGATAAAATCTCTAGTTTACCCGGGGTGGAAAGCCATTCAGGAAACCCCCTTACCCAACCATAGTACAGTTCATCGGGTTCGAACGTAGTGTTAAAGTAATCACGGCAATGAAGCAACAGCAAAACACGCAATGACGTTCGACAATTGTTTGTGCAAGGAAGCTCGACCGTTGTTTATGTATACATTTATTTAATACATAGCAATGTTACGCAAACAAAATAATAAATATATGAAACACGCATGTCATATTTATACTTTAGGTGCATTTAGTTTATTTATCATATTATTCGTAAATTATACAACGATAATGTAAATGTTTTATTAAAACATTATAGATGTTTGTTGTAAACTGTAGCATATGGTTGACTGTACTTGAGTAAGCATGTGCAGTAAATAAATAAAATTCCGCTACCTCCTAAATACTGTCTAGTCATTCTGCAATTTGTAGACACAGAAGTGCATATTCGTCATTTAAGTAATGCTCTCTATTTGTATTAAAAAATGCTAGCTAACTAGAATAAAATAATTCAAATACAGATAATTTTATTTAATTCTAAAGCAATTATATTATTAAATTCATGGTAAACCTTTGCGTTTCGTTTGAATATCTGAAATGAGTTATAATGATTAATGAATGCATGTCTTATTACGCATAATTTTGTGTATGTTTATGCTGTATCGTACTTGTTTTGTTTTAAAACCAGCGTGTGAAATTAAGTCTTTGTTTTGTTGGATATTCTCTTTTGTCCATGTTTTTCGTACATTTTATTCTAGAAGTTTTTTACTTTTTGCTGTTTTTTAATGCGTGTTTTTTTTAAGCTACAGCTGGCATTTTGTGTGCCTGGCGTTCGAAATATTTTACCGAGATAAAAAAAAATAATACATGCTCAGCTGTCAAAGTGCAGAACATCCCGCCCTGAACGGAAGTAGTATGCTACTGTTTTGGGCTATCCAAAGCTGTTTGCATTGCTGTTTATAAAATAACCACGCCTGTATTTCAAGTTAACTTTTCTGAAGCCCTGCGAAAGTTATACTTGTAGGATATTTCTCTGCTTCATGCAAAACGGTTAACCGAGTCTAGAAATCTACACCGGAGGGACAACGCGCCACGTTCGTGCGCACTCGACATAGCAACGTTCTGCATAAGGCATTATCAACACACCTATCCTATCCCTGTTTTTATTCATTTATAAGTTAAATTAAATATTATAATTTATACATAAATACCGTCCTACATGAATAGATAGGCGACTGTCAAACTTTAATGCGGAATAATAATTTTGTTTTAAATTGATAATAACCTCCGTAGTCAAAATTTTAAGTAGGGCTAAGTTGTGACTAGTTCAGCGAGATGTAATAGTCATTCATTGTCGCTAAACTAATCTCTGACACACGTAAAGTTTGAAATAAACACTATCGTGAAGGACAAACAAATATCTCGCTGGGGGGAAAAAAAAATTGTTTGTCGAGTTCCTGAACAAATAACACTTATCGAGATATTCCGAAAGTGTAATGAGAGAATTATTTCTTTTTCAAGGAAAACTGCTGCAGGTGAAATCAAAGCATCGTCGAGGTGAAGAAGACGACGGCGACCAAGTTGCCGAGCACGAGGCACGAGATAGTGATTCCTGGGGCGACATGCAGTCAACCCCGACGTGAGTAGCACAATCCCATCGTCCTGGATGGCTGGTATGTCTTCCTACGACCAACGAATTCTCCTTATAGGACTAAATTTGTGATCTCATTAATAAAAACGCCGACATTAACTTAAGCCCGCCGCACACGGGACGATTTTTCCTTCTGATATCGCTGCTGGACATGCTCGTCCACTGGAAATATCGATGCCTACGTGCAGTTTTTCTGGCTAGTCTACTATTTCTCGGTAATTGGAATGGTGCTATTTTCTCTACGTGTTTCGCTGCTAGTTTCCAATCTCAGCCAATGAGAGCAAGGGAACGTGTCACGTGACTACATTTACATGGCAACATGATTGTTTCGGCGGTATTTCCGTAAGCTATGGACGCGGGAAAAGTGGCCAAAAGAACAGATCACACTGTTGACAGATACATAGAAGAAACATGTTTGTATACAACTTTGAGGTTATCTGTGTACCCACCCCAATTGTTTGAAAAGCATTGACAAGTACACTCCTGTTTTTCGTTCTTTCAGGCTAAGCATTCTTTTGTCCACGGTCGTTTATTTCGTCTACATATTTATTTTCACGACCCGAAACTGAAAGACGTGTAATTACAGCAATCTTTCTTCGCCGTACAGAGTTCGTTATTTATTATTTTCGCCAGTTGTCTAAAACTGTCATGGCTGCCGAGCGGCGTTACTAGTCGACAGAGTAGCTCGCTAGGAAACCCGTACCGTGTGCGGCAAAACCAGTGACGGGGCCCGCCAGTAACCAAGTTACGTAACTCTTTGCCCGGCTCTCAAACAATATCTTAGCGAAACACGCATTAAAAAAAAATCGTCCCGTGTGCGCCGGGCTTTACTCTCAATTGAGGCAGAAAACACGCCATCCCTGAGTATTCGTTGAGAGTTCGTCGCTTCAGAGCAAAGACTATGATTCATTACGATTAAATAATTTAATATTAGTGAACTTTTGCAGAGAATTGTATTAGTACCAGTTTAGTACAACGTCTGGTTGTATTACTTTATTGGTTTCGTTCCCAATCGCGAAATTCTCATTTTAAGTAGGCACTAATCTGAATGCAAGTAAATTCAAATAATTTCTTAGGGGAAAAAACAAATGACTTGTTTAATTAGGTATGTGATTTGTGGCAAAAATAAAATGAGTGAAAAATATATATATTTTGCGACAGCAAAATGGGCGTTGTTTATTTCATATAAGATATGTAAAACAGTCACAAAAACAGTGCCCCTCCTTACATTAAATGTTAGACATTATTTAAATGTTACATATGTTGCATTTCATTTCACAATAACCTCAATCCAGAAATATTTCAGTATTATTCTATTTGTACTGTCACGTATGAAAATTATTACGATATCTGTTTGGAGTAGAACCAACTTTTATGGAGACTCTTTGGTTAATGTTAATGATTGCGTCATTGGCATTCGTGCATACCTCGTTATTTAACCACGAACATAACACAGATAGTTGACCAGTGCTCTCATTCATAAAATTAGAGCCACGTGCCTAAGTGCCATTTCGTGATTCCGTCCGCTCATCACACACGCGTAATTTAACCTTCTGTGCATGGTGAAAAGACTAGTTACCGAACTGCGTTGTCGGAGAGAATAAAATAAAAAGACATCCCATGACACATCACCACAGAGCGTTACCACACATACAAAAATAAAAATGTTGACGTTTCATTTGCATGAAGTTCACATAGTAGCCAACCATTATTTACGTTTCAGTTGTTGTGTCTTTATTATATGATCCTGTAATAGCACATTACCGTTGACAGGCCTGTGAAATATTCCCTCTTCTCCTCCATGGACATTCCTTCGTGGTAGACGTTGATAAGGACGTCTTTTGGAGGGGGAACACGTGACAGTTTGCGCTTCTCGTGTTTCGGCCCTGTCAGTGGCACTCCACGTTGTCGTTCAGCATTGAAAGTACATGCTTTTCTAACACCAGTCTCATTGTTTTCCTGCCATAATTCTTGTCGTGTTGGTTCACTCAAACACCCTTTCCCTCCAGGAGTAACGAATTAGGACGAATCCAGGGAGATTAGTCCTACGAAGGTAAAAAATAAAAATTATATAATTTAAATAATTCTATACTCACATTGCAATTAAAGGCCTGTAGTAGCAATTATAGGTGGGCAAATCATTAGTATAGTTGTTTTTTTACAAATAAAATGGACTGTTACTTATTCACATAACTTGGATTTCCACATTCTCTGACTGTAAAATCTTTATGTTTAAGTAAATTGGTATCATTCATTAATATTAATTATTCAGTTATTAAGAATAAATCAGAATGCACTGGGAGAGAATTCTTGTCACCAGAAATAACGGGTGACGAATCGGTTTTTTTTTAGCATGACTTTAAAAATCAAATGCCAAAGACAGAAGTTGCGTAAAAAATGTCCTCGTATCGCAAAAAAAAAAAAAATTATGAGAATGAGCAAATAAAAATTTTAATCAATGTTGAGATTTTATTAAGCCGAGAAATGTGTATCCCAAGAGCCAACTGTGAGGTAATGTTACTACCGTGACGTGCTTGAATAATCTCCGGAAAATCGTTCGTCGTGTCCGGGAAAACACTACGGAAGTGCAAACTATCCTGGGTGGTCATGCGTCTTGCGTGGTTTTACCCGCGGATCGCAGAGTTACGGTATCAGAGAAACTTCATTCTGGCTGGTCACTCGCGTTAGGGAATGTTCTCTCGCAAAGACACGCGATCGGTAAGCAAGATAAACTTGCTGATGTGCACGTGGGTTATCGAAGTCTAGCGTGGTTGGATAACTATCCCTCACGGCGATGCTCTTTTGCCGAAGTTCGCTGTCCGCCACCAAAAGGTTTCTCCCAGCAATAGCATATTACTGGTACAGATCTCCCTCGCTCACTGCTCTGTGTTGCACTGACTTTTTTTTAATTTTTCATTAGTCATTTTTTCATTAGTAAGATGGCTGAGTTTATAGGCGATAAATTGTAAATTTATTTACAGATATTATATCTTTTTACTATGGTTTTATATTCATATAATGATTTTAAATTACAAATTTTAAGGTGTATTTTATACTAAGGCATAAAGATATTCTTTATTTATAACTTTGAAGGTTATTAGTTTATTTTAACTTAAATCGTTAATAAATTCTTATTATTAAAGTAATGAATGATAGCCCTATGATTGTTATAATTGTAAGTATTATTATTAAATATATTTTTTTTATATTTAAATTATTTCATTTTGGTTTCNATTCTTTATTTATAACTTTGAAGGTTATTAGTTTATTTTAACTTAAATCCTTAATAAATTCTTATTATTAAAGTAATGAATGATAGCCCTATGATTGTTATAATTGTAAGTATTATTATTAAATTATTTTTTTATATTTAAATTATTTCATTTTGGTTTTGAATTAGTTAATATTAATGTTGTATATATTATACGTAAATAGTGGTAAAATAGTGCTAAAATTCCGCCTGGAATTCCATTATTATGGAACGAAACTGTGAACATCGTCAAAAATACGCGACGGACCTGTTGAAGGTATCTACGCTTGCGACGAAGAACAAAATATGGTGGGAAATTTGGGCCGTATGCACAGTTTATTTTGTAGTGAAGTCTGAGAATTCCCTGTCACCTAAATACTAATTTTTTTTGGACGGTGGAGCACTGACAGTTGAAAACTGAGAACGCGTTTTTGCATTTTGAATTGCTATAATTTTCATAATTAAAGTGTAAGTTCCAATTTGTCTCGACTGCATACAACTATGCCTACCCATGGTCCTACGTCTCCGGAAGTGTGTATGCAACCTTCCTAGACAACTTTTAAAAGTTTGTAAGTCTCTTTAAGTTATTAAGTTTTCTAGCACAAGTGTCATTAGTTCTATGATTCACTGTTAACAAAAAAAAAAACATCAACTTTTGGAGAAAAAAAAAATCCCTGCCTTTGTTTCATCATACTACCGGGCAAGTTGGCAACAAGTTAATAGCATACTACTGATACAGCTGCCAAAAAATAACGAAAAACGTAGTTCAGTGTCCTAAAGTCTAATTAAAAGAGCTATGTTAGAATTGGTGGACACTGAAAAAAGGTTGCGTAGAAACTATTTTATATTTCATATAATTTTTCAGCTTCACACGATCGATGCACAGATATCAGTCACTATTTGCTGATCACGGTTAATTAAGCACTTTTTAAAACCCTGCATTAGATCTAACTTTTCCACCTATTATTATTTATCCTTCCACCTTATGAAAAATTAACACTGTTATGGGCTCGGTCACTTCATTCGTGCGTCAATGAAATGAAACTGCAAAATTCTTAGGAACGAAAATACGTTACAAAAATGCCAGTTATTGCTCTTACGTGCTAACAGTAACATAAATTATACATAGANGATCGATGCACAGATATCAGTCACTATTTGCTGATCACGGTTAATTAAGCACTTTTTAAAACCCTGCATTAGATCTACTTTTCCACCTATTATTATTTATCCTTCCACCTTATGAAAAATTAACACTGTTATGGGCTCGGTCACTTCATTCGTGCGTCAATGAAATGAAACTGCAAAATTCTTAGGAACGAAAATACGTTACAAAAATGCCAGTTATTGCTCTTACGTGCAAACAGTAACATAAATTATACATAGACCTAATATTTTCCAACTTCACAAGTTTACACGTAAACCTTTAAATACGACGTCAAGATATGGAACTATTTTTCTTACTTTGCTGCCAACTTAACTAGGAACGTGCAGTCAGATGTGCCCGTTAAAATATTAGCAGTTAGGAGCAGGGACTCTTTTTTTTAAGGTTGGTTTCAAAATTGCTTAATTAACTGTGGACCAGCTACAAGTCAATGCATTGTTAAAGTTTAACCATAGATGAATGATGAGTTAGGCCTATTTTTGTCTTCTGCGCATGTACCCAACATTGACTCGCACAAGTGTCAAAGTCACGTGGTCAACAGTGATGAACGTGTAATTTAACATAATTGATTGAAAATTGATTACAGGAAGTTTACAAACATTTCAAAGCACTTGTTTACTTCAACAGTGTTCTAACCTCAAACCCTGTTCACGTTGTCTACGATAGTCGTATTGGCAGAAACGTAATCTGATGTTGGGACACGAAGAGTAACTACTGCGCACCTCGATTTTCTCTCTGGGATTCGNTGCCAACTTAACTAGGAACGTGCAGTCAGATGTGCCCGTTAAAATATTAGCAGTTAGGAGCAGGGACTCTTTTTTTTTAAGGTTGGTTTCAAAATTGCTTAATTAACTGTGGACCAGCTACAAGTCAATGCATTGTTAAAGTTTAACCATAGATGAATGATGAGTTAGGCCTATTTTTGTCTTCTGCGCATGTACCCAACATTGACTCGCACATCACCAGCACAAGTGTCAAAGTCACGTGGTCAACAGTGATGAACGTGTAATTTAACATAATTGATTGAAAATTGGTTACAGGAAGTTTACAAACATGTCAAAGCACTTGTTTACTTCAACAGTGTTCTAACCTCAAACCCTGTTCACGTTGTTTACGATAGTCGTATTGGCAGAAACGTAATCTGATGTTGGGACACGAAGAGTAACTACTGCGCACCTCGATTTTCTCTCTGGGATTCAAATACGTGGCGGAAGGATACAAAGTTGGCTGAGAGAAAAAAAGTAAGGCCGCAGTCACACGGAACACTGAACTACTTTACTGAAACGTGTTCAGTTCTGCACAGGGTCACGCTTGTTCCGATCGCAGCGACTTCTTGTTCAGAGTATGCTATCTGCGGAGCAAATTTTCAGTCTGCATTGCATAAAACACTGAGCACTGGTGTTTCCACGAGACTACTGCTATGAATAAATAAACATTTATATGAAAACACGCACGCATGAAGTATGTTTTTTGATTACGTTGGCATTGAAACGTATTACAATCCACAGCGTGCCATTCGAATGAAATTCATCCATACGGTTATCTACTTATGTACATATTTATTCAATTACGCGAATTCATTAAAAAAAAGTACGTGATTAGCATGAAACCACAGTTTTCTTTGCCGCAATAGGTTCAAAACAGAAGTGGTGACAATTTGGGATTTGGTAAATTAGCATTTAGTGGGTTTCGTTACGTATCAAAAACTAAATACTAAACTACCAAAGACGTCATCGGTTTATTATACTAAATCGGGTCACTTGACCGTTAGGGTGAACTAAAACTGCCAATTGGAACACGGCATGAATGAAGCTTTCGAAAGTATTCTATTTTAATTGATATAACCCTTTCATGCCCATTGAGCACAACTGTCTACATGTTGCAGTACACAATTGTCTACATGTTGCACGGGAAGATTACATTTGACCTGTACTGTACACTGCGATATTCAGTGCCCAATGATCTTCCCCGGGGGGGATAACTGATAAGTAAACTGTGCTGCTGCCCTGCGTCACGACTGCTACGTATCACTGATCACCAGACACAAAGCCTGCAGCATACTGGCGTGGGAATGGAAAGGGGTGGAAATCTGTACGGCAGCAACCGCCTGAGTAGACACCCCGTGACCACACGCGCTCAAGCAGTGAAGTACGCCTCCCACTAACGACGCCCCTTGATCTGCGGCAACGAGTTCTTAGAGGCTGGTGCGTATGGGAGTAAATGACCCGGCGCAGATCCGTCTCCCGAGAGTGCATTTACGAGGAGAAACACTGTCTTTAATACCTCCCTCCCTCCCCCTCGCCCTCTAACCCACCCTATCTACCCCTCCTGCGATAATACAGAAGCCGCCACTATTTTCTGCTTGTGTCCTAGTTAGGGATAGTGAAATTTCGCGAAAAAAATTTCAAGACCAGTTATATTTCAAAATACTGTAGGGGTCGTTTACCTATCTTGATTAACTGAATTACTTTGTGGCACGTGTAAACTGTCTGTGCACGAATCACGTAGGAGCCGTGCTGATGTTGCCGAATTCTGAGTGGCCCTGTCAAATATGAAAACGCCTTCTCAAGCAGACAGCAACCATAGACAAACTTCTGTCGGGTGCTTGTAGTATTGATGTCTACCATGCACTCATTTTTTCTTTTACGAAAAATCACCAGCCACGGTTATATTTTATGTGGTTTTTTTAGGAGAGTGGAAAAATGACAATGTGTGATCCGCATTTAAGGCATCAAGAGGGAAATAATATATATATCTTATGTTTATAACAGTGGTTTACGTATTGCGAGTTTTTTTTAAGAACACCTGAAGATAGTTCATGTAGCATTTAAAAGCAGTATTATAGACTACTTGCAGAAATACCCGGCGTTTTCCGGGTATAGACTATTCACGGTAAAGTGAGCACTTTTGAAAGCCTTCTCATTTGGAATAATAGTCAATAAATATTTTTATTTTAGCCTTAGACGTTAATTTCCGAGTGTAATGGAATATACACTCTTTGTTCATTATTCACGTGGCAATATTTATTCAAAAAGGTGGTTAAAGGATTTTAAAAAAAATGGCTGAAATGCAAAATTAACTAGGGCTTCAAAAGTGCTCACTTTACCTGAACAGCCTATACAAGAAAACAATAAAAGTTACACGACCCTGTTTTAAGGGTTTTGCGAGTTTTGAGCCCAATAAAGGAGGGGGGAGGAGCCAATTTATGCCCACATAGTATTTTAAGGTAGGTACTGAAGGTCACCCCTTTCAAATATGGTCCAGATCCATTGAACGGCGTACAATTTTACTAAAAAACGAACAAATATACAAACAAACTTTGGCTTTATATAAGATGTAATCAAAACTTTCACGAGATTTCTTTGGAGCTATGTTGAGCATTGTGCCATAATATTAAAGTATAGTAAAACAATTTGCTACTTTTATAAAAATATTTTGGTTCTGGATTACACACATTATTATCATTTATGTCCAATTTACTCACAATGGGCACAAATATGTACGACAATCTCGTGGGGAATTTACAGAATATTAAACAATGAGTAAATTTAATCCACAAAATATTCGGTGAACTAATATAAGTAGAGAGTTTATGATGGACAGCGGTTATAGTAAGGTATTATATAGCGTTTGCTACAACCATGGCTTGCTTTGCCTTCTCCGGAGTTATTCAGGAATTGTTGCAGTATTGTTTCCGAATTCTCCGTCGTGTGTTGCGTTCATTGCAGAATTCTTACAATCGGTGCACTTCCAGTGTCACGAAGAGTCAAATAACAGAACATTTTGTGAAAAACCAACGGAATATCAAAGATGATGAACCTGCATCTTCGTCGGGTTAATTAATTTGTCGGCACAAAACGTAAGGCGTGGTATTCAAGGACCTCTGTCAGAAATGAACAGGAACAACGATTGCAGCGCATGAAGGCTTTAATGAGGTGGATCTCATAACTGAACAGTATTCTCCGCAAGTTGTGGTACTGTTAAAAACACTTACTCTTTTAAGTTCGCCTCACTACGTGATTAAGTTGCGTACTGTTAAGACAAGGCACCGCAATGCAATCATGAAACGTGACAGAGAAATTCTTCAACCGAATGCCGAACCCCAGGGAGGGTATTTTGCTACACAGAAAAGCAATCACGCTGAATCCTTAATATCGAGCACCTATGAACTTCACATGGTTTAGAATGACGCAATAAGATGACCCACTGTGACCAAAACACTTAACAACTTAACGAAACGATGGGCAGAAACTTCCAATCCAGAGCAAACGTTGTCACCTTAAATAGCATCACAGCAATAGTTTATGTCAGATTACTTTTCGAGACCCAGGGTGCAGATAGAGTGCCAAAACGATCGACAAAGTGTCCGGCCTGGTGCAGACGCGACAACGCACGGAGTATCAGTTGGAAGACCTACTTAGTACCCCAGTTGGAAGACCTACTTAGTACCCGGTTGGAAGACCTACTTAGTACCAAGTGTCTAAGGATCTTTCGTGTTTTATGTAAATTGAGCAGGTGAAACACTGTGATCTAAATACGAGATATGGTCGCTCAGCGAAACACTTATACAAAGTATCCAGCTCATGATATGCGTGTCAAAAAACCAGGATAGCAGGTACTTAAGTTGCTTAATCTCCATTACCTCAAAATTTTACATGAATTATGTGCCCAGAGGCAAATAGGAAATGTGATCCAGTCATAACTGAATAAAAAACCTTCACCGAAACAACTAAACCGATTTGTTTGTGAAATACACAGGATAGTAAAAATAGAGCATTGATACAGGTTCTTCTTGGAGTGTAGACATAGATGTATATTATTAGATGGCCTACCGTAATCAAAACACAAGACATGAAAATTCAAATAAAATCTGACAAAATATCATAATGAGAGATAGACAGATTACATGACCTCGAGTGTCTAAATATGTTACACTATATATATATATCGTGCGAACTTCGTTCAGCAAAGTAAAGACATGGCATCTAGACGAAATGCTTGGCCATGGAATCGAATAACGCAACGTGTTAACATGATTTATGCCCCTAAGAACGAGAGATAACAGCTTAACACAGAGTTTTTTTTATAAATTAACCACTAAACCTAATTCAGGTGACACAGAGAAAAATAATACAAGTGCTACATGAATATGTGAATTTGTATCAAAGTAACCCGAACGTGGCCCCCTAAGACAGCCCGCGGTAAATACGTCCACACATAGAGTTGCAGATGCCAAGAGTGCGTAATATCGAGGAACTGCGAGTGCTGCATCATTCATGCGCTTAGAACACAAGATAAACCATGCACGACTCAGTGATAGCTGAACAAAAATTATTTGACGAAGTAAGCACGCTCGATGTGGGCGTGCCAGTGCATAGAGTATAGATCAGATAGAGCGTAGAAACAAGTGCTGGGGCCAAAGAACCCACTGTGACCCAGAGACGAGTCGTAGACCAGCCAGCCAATGGGGCAAGAGGATCCCGTGGTCACGCCTATAAGTGCATTGAGTGCTAAACGGACAGAGCGCTAAAACAGATGCGGTGTGATGTACGGCAGTGGAGCTGGACGGCCCCTTCCGTGACCTAGAGTAGTAGAGTCGCGGTGGGTCAGCCAGCCCTGTCATGAAATGCTGTCAAGCAACGCACGGGATGCCAACAAGGACCTAAGGACTCACCTTTCTCGGCGGCGGCTGCATGCTGCGGGTCCCCCACAAGGACCTCCCGGCGCGGGCGGCCGCTCTCTGCTGCACGCACGCACGCACACTGAGAGCCCCACACGCTCTCTCGCTGCTGAGGGGCGACTCCTTGCGAGGCGGCGCGCGCGGAACCTCGCGTTATTGATTGCGAGCCCGCCGCCGGAGCGGCTGTTCCGTCTGCTCTACATGCCCCCCCTACCTCCTAGGAGACGGGTCTTACACCAACCGTAGCTCGACCAGGCTGTTCCGGTCAACCACCAACCCCCCGGACACTCCACAGACCCTTTCGGACGACGTTTTATCGTACGTACTTTAACTACGGCACACTTTCGAAAATACTCGTGCATACACCATAACTATCGTGTTCGTACGAGTAAAAATATAAATTTAAGCGTTGCAATGGACGCATTCTTGTTAGGAACAGTACAAAACAGGCGTAGGCAGAAATTTCAAAAGGGAGGGGCTCAAGGAGAAAATGTTGAAGGGGATGGGAGTAATTTCGCTGACTGTTGTGAAGGGAGGGGGGTTACATTTACATTAGCGGTGCTGACACGTGTGTTAATTAGAACAACTTATAGGAGAAAAAATTACCTCAATAACGAGTAATGTCTTTCAAGACGGACTTCTTTTATTTGACGTTTTTTTTCTGCCGTCTGCAGTGCACACCCTCAAATCCCCATGTGAAGCGCTCAATATTTAAACTGAAATGCCTTAATAGTTAATATTAAAATAACGAAGCCGTCACCCTTTATTTAACTAGAGTGAACTATCTACTTGATGCTCTTGCTAGAGGCCGTACTACAATCGAAATAACCATAAAACTTGGATACGTTGTGTACAATGGTGTGTACTACAAACCACCACACCACGCATAACAGTGCCCATAACTCCAGCCAACGATTAGTCGCAGAGCAAGTTGACGAACTTCTAACTTTCTTGAACAAGAAACTATACGTAGCCGATCAGTGTCCAATTTATATTACTACGTGGAATTCACTTTCACAGTCGTCCTTCTCCTGTCACGAAATTGAACAAACCGTGGACGCCAATTATTGTTTTTCGTTTTGCGCGTTCATTTGTTTCTACGGCGCGTGGTTTGAAAAAAATTAGATCTGTCACCACTGCAATAATTCTCCTTTATACATTACAGCTGTCTACTAACGATATGTCTGCATGAAAAAAATTGAGGGTAGAATCGAACACGTAAAAAGTCGGTCATCTTGCAGCAGCAGAAATTCAAGTTATTAATCGTAAGAAGTTCCCACTTGGAAGTGAAATCCTATTGACGGATAAAAGAAAAAGTTATTTTTAATGTAACTTGTAGCACAGATCATTTTTGGTAATGGTTACGGCAGTCGCTATTTCGATTCTAGTATGGTCTTTACTGTACGCTTTTCAACAGACATTTTTGTCTTGGCGTGGAGAATGTCAGCCAAAAAAGTTCTTCTATTATACACGTGTTCACGATCTTTTTTTTAGTTTTTTTTAAGACTCCAGCTGTATGCCGGTAAGCTAATGAAGGAGTAGTTTACAAACCTAACCTATAAATTCATATGAAAACTGTCCCTTTGCATTATGCCTTACCAGGGATTCGAACCCATGACTCCACGCATCGTGAGCTGACTTTCCAACCAGTTGTACCAACGAGGGCCGTGATTTTATTTTTTAATAATTAGATACTGCATAGGTCTGAATGACGTATTTACTACATGGGACTGAAGTCGCAGACGCAAGGTATCTGGTTCGGATCTTGGTTAAGTAAGAGTTTGGCAAGCCGGTTGTGGTAACATGCCGTTTCGGGTTGGCCGAGGGTCACAAAATAGAAAAGGAAAATCTTAAAAAGTATAATTTTCAAATTAATTTTTTTTCTTCAGCGCTAGGTAATCCTTCCTATTCTCTCATCTCGCCTCTTCTGCTGTTACCAACCTACAACACGTAACTCGCACACTTTCGCAAACCGGCCGTTATATATATCTTGTATAAATATAGATTAGATATAAATATTTGTAAATAATTTTCATTAAGTGCGTTAGTTTTATCGTGCAGTAATAAATACTGATACGTTTTACTGTTAAATTATTTATCATGTAAAAGAATTTTTTCGTGTCTCGTGCGACATTTACCACTGGCTTGTACGA